>OX155957.1:32753106-32891488 GCA_944548615.1 Micropterix aruncella | reverse complement strand
ATTGCAGCCTAATTAATGTGTGCCCTTGTATGTAATAGTATGGAGGATGGTTTCTGTAACAGAAATGGATGTTAGTAACTGATTTTTGAAGAAATTTCTTTGACTGAGAATATTTCGACACTAGTCGTATTCATCTCGATGACATTTCTCATATATATTTTATATATATATATATATATATATATATATATATATATATATATATATATATATATATATATATATATATATATATATATATATATATATATATATATATATATATATATATATATATATATGTATATATATATATATATATATATATAATATATATATATATAATATATATATATATATATATATATATATATATAATATATATATATATATATATATATATATATATATATATATAATATATATATATATATATATATATATATATATATATATATATATATATATATATATATATATATTATTATTATTAAACTATTGATCATTTCGGCAAGGCCGTTTTATAAATGAAAGTATATATATATATATATATATACATATATATATATATATATATATATATATATATATATGTATATATATATATATATATATATATATATATATATATATATATATATATATATATATATATATATATATATATATATATATATATATATATACATATATATATATATATATATATATATATATATATATATATATATATATATATATATATATATATATATATATATATATATATATATATATATATATATATATATATATATATAATATATATATATATATATATATATATATATATATATATATATATATATATATATATATATATATATATATATATATATATAATATATATATTGATATTTTAGAGTGTATTTTTAAAAAAAATATTTTCAATAATATATAAAATTAGTTTCATGAAAAGTTACTTATCTGGGGTCCTGGTGGACCAGAAACATTTTAACGAAAGTTAATGTCCTCTTTATATACTTTGGGCAGCAGCACCTGTTTCCGCAATTGATAACTTAGTGATATCGTAGTTATTGCAGCCTAATTAATGTGTGCCCTTGTATGTAATAGTATGGAGGATGGTTTCTGTAACAGAAATGGATGTTAGTAACTGATTTTTGAAGAAATTTCTTTGACTGAGAATATTTCGACACTAGTCGTATTCATCTCGATGACATTTCTCATATATATTTTATATATATATATATATATATATATATATATATATATATATATATATATATATATATATATATATATATATATATATATATATATATATATATATATATATATATATGTATATATATATATATATATATATATATATATATATATATATATATATATATATATATATATATATATATATATATATATATATATATATATATATATTATATATATATATATATATATATATATATATATATATATATATATATATATATATATATATATAATATATATATATATATATATATATATATATATATATATATATATATATATATATATATATATGTGTGTGTATATATATATATATATATATTGGATAACCCTGTACCTATAGATAGAAGACATCATGGTGGTCCATATAATAAAAAATGACCTTAGTAAGAGATAATCGTCATTTTTAGAAATTCTGAAAAATTTCAACCTTTGCCACTCTTTTTAGTCCTAAAATTGCAAATAAAGGAGTTCTCTCAATCTGTTTTTTGGATAGTAGTCTTAGATAAGTGTGCTTTAGAAAGTAAAATACCATTTCTGTTCTTCTTGTTTCTTTTCTTTTTCTTATATTTTTTTAGCTCAAGGTTTCATATTTTGCATTTTCTTATCGTAAGTTTAACCTCTTGTAGTGTAAAAAAAATGTACTGTCACCAGTATGCCTAATTAGTAAATAATTTTCCTATTTTATTGAAATTCTAAAATGGTACAACACACTGTATTTTTAGCTTTTAATACGAATATCTTTGCTATTAAAGTGCGGAAGGTGTAATTTTTCAAATTACAAATAATATTAAAATTTATTTCGTCAGTTGAAATTTACATACAAAGATTTCTGAAATAACATTCATTTATTCAATAAAAATGTACAAAAAATGTTCAAAGTGTCCACCGCGACTTCTAATGTCCGCGACTTCTCATGCCCGGCACCGTCTGATAAACGATCGTTTAATTCTTCGCGCGTATCCTGCCTCGGTTATTTCTTGCGCAGCCTTTTGCACACGTTCTCTTAGCTGCTCCACTGTAGTTATGGGCTTTTTATACACCTTCTCTTTGAGGCACCCCCCCCCCCAGTAGAAAAAGTTGAGTGAATTGAGGTCAGGTGATCGTGGGGGCCACAAGATTGTCCCCAATCGCTCGATCCATCTGCGGGGATACATTTCATCCAGGTGTTCTCGAATGCTACGAGTCGGGACTACTAATGGACGGGACAACCGTCGTGCTGCAGCCACATTCTTCTTCTCTCTTCTAAAGAAACATCCTCCAGTAAAATGGGAAGATCGTTTCTTTAAAGATGTAAGTAGCTCTCGGCAGTCAGCGTGCTCGGTAACTCGAATGGGCCGATAATATTGCCATTCAAGATCCCAGTCCAGAGGTTATTTAAGATCCCAGTCCATTTTGAATTGGTACTGGGACTTGTCATCTCTCACAAGATGAGGGTTGGTGAGTTGCCAACTGTGAAAATTGTGCATATTAAAATATCCATCCTTTTTGCTAGTTGATTGCTCGCTCGCTTGCATCGCTCCACAAGATTTTATCAAAAAAATTGGGATCGTCGGTCATTTACCTCAACATTTGTTGACAACATTTGTATCTTTCTGGGTGGTCTCGTGGCAGGAAACACTGAACACGTTGGTAGTGATACGGATGAAGCTTTTCCTTTTTCAAAATCCTATGCACGGTTCGTGTCGATATGCCAGTGGGTCTTGATGTCACTCGCACTGACGTAGTCGAATCAGCTTCTATTTCGTCAAGTACAACCTCTTCTTCATATTGTTGTGGCCTTCCAGTACTCGTACCGCCAAGACCAGTTCCAGGAATTCGGCCTTCCATGTAGGCATTATGCACTCGAATAAAAACTCAATAATCGCAATGACGAACGTTGGGGAATCTTTTCCGATAGATTGTTGCAGTTCGATTAGCGTTACCTCGATTAAATCACTCGCCGTAAATTAAATGCATTTGAGCATATTCCGATGGATTGTACAACTGCGGCATTGCAATCAATAGGTATGCAATACCAGACTATAAAATCCAAATCTCTAGGCAAATCAGGTCCGAGGTCACAGCACAAAACAGGTGTTAAATAATCCAATCGAAAGCAGAGTATAACGATGTCGCACGACAGTAGTATGATAGCACACTGACGCGAGAAAGAAACTAAAGAAAGTCCTTGACTCACTACACGAAACACACCGTCTCTCACACGAGTGCGTCAACTCACTACCTGTCTTTTTTTCACCCTAAGCATAAAAGAGCAAGACAGATATACCGTACTTCCCGACGGCTTATCATCGGTAGCGCAGGTACCGAGATTCCAAGAATTATTATTATCCACCTAGCAGAGATATCCTCCTAATATGAATAAAAGCAATTCAACCAACTAGCAGTAACTAAATAGCTCAACTAATTTCACTTGTTTAAAAAAATGTAGGTAAATTTCAAATACAGAAATAAATTTTAGTATTATTTGTTATTTGAAAAATTGTACCTTCCGCACTTTAATAGCAGAGATATTTGTATGGAAAGATAAAAACACAGTGTACTATACCAATTTAGAATCTCAATAAAATAGGAAAATTATTTCTGAATTAGGCACTCAGGTGACTTTTAATACTAAAAAGAGTGGCTAGTAACACTAGAAAGGGTGAAATTTTTCAGAATTTCTAAAAATGACGATTATCTCGAAAACCGTGAGACTTTTACTAAGGTCATTTTTTATTATATGGACCACCATGATGTCTTCTATCTATAGGTACAGGGTTATCCATTCATTACGCCACATCATGTATATATATATATATATATATATATATATATATATATATATATATATATACATATATATATATATATATATATATATATATATATATATATATATATATATATATATATATTTATATATATATATATATATATATATATATATATATATATATATATATATATATATATATATATATATATATATATATATATATATATATATATATATATAAAATTAGTAAACGCTACTTGAATAGCAGCGAAGGAAATCCCAGCTTGGATTGGGAAACGCTTATGTTTGAATGAGATATACTTACGGATGTGCACGACTTTCGATTGTGCATGTTAGTTTATGGGTCCCTTTACCGTCGACGAACGATCACTCATCATCCATATATCTCAAAAATCGAGCTTTTTCCTTTTTGCAACACAAAATGCCTCCAATTGAGGCTAATTAAAGCGAAAAAACTAAAATAAAATACTTTGATCACATCGGCAAAGGCCGTTTCATAAATGGAGGATGACGTTTCGAAATAATTCAAAATTTCGTACGTTTCCTTTACCATGTTTCTTTATACATTTGCTAATGTTATACAATTTTATACAAGTTTACCTTATTTTGATATTATTATATAGTCTTTAGTATAAACTTCTCTGCCAGAAATTAAGATTGAAGTATCTTCTTTCATTTCATTGTGCATTGGAGGTTTTTTATTTTTATTTCGATTCAATGGCTCGTTGATAACTAACGCATCCTAATAATGTCATATTTTAAATGTTGGAAACGTACGAAATTTTGAATTATTTCGAAACGTCATCCTCCATTTATGAAACGGCCTTTGCCGATGTGATCAAAGTGTTTTATTTTAGTTTTTTTGCTTTAATTAGCTTCAATTGGAGGCATTTTGTGTTGCAAAAAGGAAAAAGCTCGATTTTTGAGATATATGGATGATGAGTGATCGTTCGTCGACGGTAAAGGGACCCATAAATTAACATGCACAATCGAAAGTCGTGCACATCCGTAAGTATATCTCATTCAAACATAAGCGTTTCCCAATCCAAGCTGGGATTTCCTTCGCTGCTATTCAAGTAGCGTTTACTAATTTTATTTTACTGCGAATCATCATCCTATGAACGGATTATTTACAAAACCTTATCAAATATAAATATATATATACTTAAAAAGCAGCGAAGGAAATCCCAGCTTGGATCGGGAAATGCTAATATTTGAATGAGATATACTTACGGATGTGCACGACTTTCGAAGGTGCAATGTAAGTTTAAAGGTCCTTTTGCAGTCGACTAACGATCACTATTCATCCATATATCTCAAACATCAAGCTAATCCTTTTGCAACACAAAATGCCTCCAATTGAGACGAATTAAAGCGAAAAAATAAAAAATGAAACGAATTGATCACTTCGGCAAAGCCGTGACATAAATGAAGGTGACATATCGAAATAATTCAAATTTCGAATGCTACCAACATTTAAAATATGATACAATTGGCTGAGTTTTTTTTATCAACGAGCCATTAAATCGAAATAAAAATAAAAAAACTCCATTTGCTTAATGAAATGAAAGAAGAAACTTCAATCTTAATTTCTGGCAGAGGAGTTTGTAATAAAGGCTGTATAATGTTATCAAAATACGGTAAACCAGTATAAAATTGTATAATATTAAAAAATATGTAAAGAAACATTGTAGAAAACAGTATAATATTTTTATATTTGATAAGTTTTGTGAAGAAATCCGTTTATAGGTGATGTTTTTATTTAAAATAAAATTAATAAAAGCTACTTAAAAAGCAGCGAAGGAAATCCCATCTTGGATCGGGAAATGTTAATATATATATATATATATATACATATGTATATATATATATATATATATATATATATATATATATATATATATATATATATATATATATATATATATATATATATATATATATATATATATATATATATATATATATATATATATATATATATATATATATATATATATACTAGCTGACCCGGCAAACGTTGTTTTGCCATATAAATAATTTTTAAGTAATTTCTAGTGTAGACAAAAAATAGCTTACTTATTGTAAGTGTGTAAGAATGTGGTATATGCGTGAAATAGGCATCGAGCACTGTGAACGATGAGGGAATATAAAAATAACAAAAGGCAAACATTATTTTTAAGTTATTATAATTTATTCCTTAAAATTATATATCATTAATTAATCAATTACGACAGTAACACTAACAAACAATATCAATCTCTTAATGCTATAGCGTGAACAATATTTTTTGTTAGTCCATCTTTAGCTAACACAAACAAACTGGATGGTTAACCCACTCGAGAGCATGCCACGTATAATTGCCCGTGTGAAAAACATGGTGTTCTCAAATCTAAGCCACAAATAGATATCGTTTGACCTTGGGATTTGTTGATTGTCATTGCAAATGCCAATCTAATCGGAAACTGAATACGTTTGAATTGAATTGGCACATCTGTAGGTATAATAGGAATCCGTGGTATTAATATATTTTCACCTCGGAACTTGCTATTTAAAATGCTGGCTTCGATCACGTTTTTCATTAATTTTTGTTTCTTAATGTTGCATACTGCATCAGGGTTATTCTGAATATTTAGTGGCAGCTTAAATACTGAATGAGCTGTCCTGCCTCCATCCAATAAAGTTGCTGTAATGCCCGATGATGCAACGGCCAATGCGATGCCATTATTTGATCGTATTTCAGCAAGAATTAGCGAAATAACGAATGTTTTGCCAGTTCCACCCGGTGCATCCAAAAAGAAGAACCCACCTTGTCCAGCTGAAACTGCGAGCATAATGCGATCATAAATGGTTCTTTGTTCCTCATTCATTAGTGGGACATTGCGGGCAACAATCGCTGCCATTTCTACAGTGCTGTACTGCAGTTCACGATTCATTTCAGTATTCATTAAATCAGATGCAGTTCGATTTGGCGAATTCATACCGAAATGACTGAGTGGTAAGTTGGCAATGACAATGCAAAGATCCTCAATAGCAATTAATGCTTCATTGTACATTGCGTCGCTGAATGTTATGGTTAGATCGTGGCACCGTGTACGATGTTGATGCAATATATCATCAGTCATTGAATCTTTGTGATTATCCCACAATATCTGTGCTCGGGCTGGGAAACATGTAGTCAACACTATAGCGAATAGTAGACGAATTTGTATTGCTGTACAGTTCAATGCAGCTTCAGCAAGCATACATTCCCACTGGTTGTCGTCTTCCAGCAAGCCGAGTGCAAGGCATGCATCTTTATACGTTGGATAGTGTTGCCCATTCACTTTACGTATATCTTGAAATGATAATGGGCCAGTAACATTAACCAACAACAGTCGAAGATAAAAGCACTCAGTGTGTCTTGGATCGACTGTAAATAATCGCCCCAAGGCGTTTGATTCAAATAAATTGAGACATGCAGCAACTGGTGAGCCTTGCTTGCGGGGCATCCATGTTTTTGTTTGAGTCCATGTGAAATAGCGTGGTACTTGTGAATAGAGTAATGTTCGTGCAAAGGCACCAAAATCATCCGCACGATTACACAATTCAAAAAATTCAGTGAGTGTAGTTTTAGGTGGATTTATTGCAAGATCAATCGCTGTCTCGTTCGTGGAAAATACACGCTGACCGTTTTCAAGATGGACGGCTAACTGAACAACTGCTGGATCCCGTTCATGAATTGGAAAACCAAAGATACGCCAAGCAGCTTCATTGGAGCTGATGTGCCGACCAATTTGGTAGAGCGTTATTTCATCGTTTTTATTCACTGGAGGAGCATTCACATTAGTTTTTTCCGCTCTAAACACAGCCATATCACTGCCTTAATGGACATACTTGCAAATGTATTTGATGTTCTTCACAGAACTGCAGAACTCAACATTAATATGAGCATTGTATGTCTTGCTCAGCAGAGGCGAATATGGCACCACCCAACGATTGTCAATATCAATGTCTGTGTTGCTGATATTTTTAATAAATGATTGTCCGCCATTATCGGGATTTCTTCGACGATATATTGGGTATCCGTCGACATTTGTGATCGTATCATTAGTAAAATCTTTAGGGAAATTTTTAGTACATTTTCCATCTGCCATGCAAGGCGATGAACTATTAAGAGTACCATGGACCATGGATCATGTTTGTTGTAACAATAACAAACAGCAGTTGGTCAGTGGACGGATCTGGAATTTCATAATTTTATTATTAATAATTATAAAATAGGAAAGATTAATAGTTAATATGAGAGTTACACTGAGATAGCAAAATAATAATTGTCAACGTTACTACTACACTTGATGCATAAACAATAATGATGGCCGACAACTGTGTAGGGAGTGAGAGAAGTCTTATTGTGCGAGAGAAACAGGAGACCGGCTTCGTTCTCATCCCTACTCCGTGCTGTTTACTGGGTCAGAAGTGACACCTGTAGACAACTGGCGGGGATAACTAATTAAATGACGATTGATCAGTTATCGACCGGGGATGAAAAATGATTAAATTACTAAAATGGCTATTAAAAAATAGGGGTTGGTGATAAAAGGGTAAAAATTTAGGGTTGTATGTATTTTTTAATGCGACATAATAAAAAAATAAAGAAATTAAAAAAATGACTAAAAATTAAAGAAAAATGTCAAGGGTGGACAACCCTTATCACTAAGGGGTATGAAAAATAGATGTTGGCCGATTCTCAGACCTACTCAATATGCTCACAAAATTTCATGAGAATCGGTCAAGCCGTTTCGGAGGAGTACGGGAACGAACATTGTGACACGAGAATTTTATATATAAGATATATATATATATATATATATATATATATATATATATATATATATATATATATATATATAAATAAATATATATATATATATATATATATATATATATATATATATATATATATATATATATATATATATATATATATATATATATATATATATATATATATATATATATATATATATATATATATATATATATATATATATATATATATATATATATATATATATATATATATATATATATATATATATATATATATATATATATATATATATATATATATATATATATATATATATATATATATATATATATATATATATATATATATATATATATATATATATATATATATATATATATATATATATATATATATATATATATATATATATATATATATATATATATATATATATATATATATATATATATATATATATATATATATATATATATATATATATATATATATATATATATATATATATATATATATATATATATATATATATATATATATATATATATATATATATATATATATATATATATATATATATATATATATATATATATATATATATATATATATATATATATATATATATATATATATATATATATATATATATATATATATATATATATATATATATATATATATATATATATATATATATATATATATATATATATATATATATATATATATATATATATATATATATATATATATATATATATATATATATATATATATATATATAGCTTCTAATCATCGGATCCGGGTACAAAGTCTGCTAGTCATCGATAAAATAGGAAGGTAACACAATAACATAATCGCGGAAGTATCATTGCAATTCAATCGATTGTATATAGGTAAGTGGACGCCTAATATCGTTATTTGTAATTTACCGAATGTTTACCTCACGTCTGACACTGCCTCGTTATGAATACTAAATAGTGGAAGAACGGCTTAACGATATAGCAACCAGTCTAAGATCTAGCCTCAAGTACTAAGATCTGTAACTACATGCCCGTTAATATTACGGTTTTTTAGCGCATACGGTTGTTGGTGAAGTTAGACTGAGATATTAGGTTTTGTTATTATTATTACAAATATCAGAGGAAACAATGCAGGTCAATTTTATCCTGAATTCCACCCCAGAGGGACGATTTTTGAACAGATAGAGAATTGACGTATACAGGATAATGTCACGATGACGTCGAATTTTAAATTCGAACGTAGAATGCGGAAGTAATAGAGAGATATGACGTCATCTCGTATAAGACATTTTCTTAATCGGTTCAAAAATCGATCCCAGTATCTATCATTCCTGTTTCCGTCGAATTTTTCTGTGGAAAAATATAAACGAAACCCCCAAAAAAGTACTAACAAATAACAGTTTCCAGGACGGTTTTTCATTTTGTTGTTTTGTTTAACAGCCGACAGAGATTTTTAAAGTTTATTAGGATTGTAATAAATAACAAATATAATTCGAAATGCTTACAACCATATTTACTGTCCAAATAAATTCTGTCTTTTCATCAAAAAAGTAACTTTCGTTACTAGATGCTAAGAAAATAATATACCACTAAACCAGAATAAGAACGCCTGATTAAGGAATATAAGAATATCATGTGTACTGAATTGGGAGATATTATATAATAAGAGCGTTTGACAACAGAACGATCACTAGACTACATACAATATTTTTAAGTCCTCGTTTGTCACATTGATGAGACAAACTGGGACTATAAAGCAGTACAAACAATAACGAAATGTGTTAGAGTAATAGTCTAAGAATTCTCAGGAAATAGTCCTTCTAATATTGCGTGCCTTAAAAGCGGTAAATCTCGGAAGCCAAGAATATCAAATACTATAAAATCTTAATTATTTCAACAGCTTTGATTGATGTTGCGCCATCCTGTTGAGCCATGTATTGTCCAAGCCCTGGTCCTCATTATTGAACCTATAGAATATATTGTTTAGAAAGAGATGAAAAAGTAGTTGGTTTAAATATCCATGTCATGACAAGATTTCAACTTTCTAGAAGAACAGTAATAATACCTGAATTAGAGATCGATGATCACAGCGGTTCAAGAGGTCTCTTATTTTTAAGAAAGTTCTGAAATGTAATGAAGTCAGCTATGAGAATGGCTGTTCAGAAATCATAGGCTCATAATGCTTTCTATGGATATAACTTCTAGGAAATTTGATCTACTAAAGACACTACTAAAGATCTAATAAAGACGGTCGTTATATGAAATTGATACAGCCTGATTGACAAGTAACTCCTAGTAGGTGACACCAACTATGATTATAAACGCCATGAAAATGGAAAACAGCAATAGGGTTAATATTTAAGTGTATTTATTTATTTAAGGTTTGATTACTATAACATTCATTTTACTTACAAAAATAACAGGAACCGAATGGCAAAACCTTAACCTTATGCTTGTTTGATTCTGACCCCCAACTGGGGCCAGCTTGTTCTAGGGTGGACAGGGCTCTAATAATATAATAAATTATTTAAAATGAATGAAACTTAAACAATATTTGAATATAACATACAGCTACCTCAACAGATTGCTGATGATAAAAGAGACAAGTATTATATAAAGCAATCCAGAAGCTTATAGAAACCCCGAATATTGTTTTAACGGCCTAAATTTTCACATATGCACTTAATAGGCAAGAACCATATAAAAACACTATAATTTTCTAATTCTTATCTATCATATGTGGCACAGCAGTAATTATAATATGTATGTCAACTACTGTGTTTTTAATCATTTCATGTGCATATTATTAGACGTAGGTCTTTATACCTGACCTATGTCATATTATGACCTATGACATAGTGTAGTCTATCTCATGATGACCTATAATATAGTATGACCTATGTATACTATGACATAGGTTAGAGTGTACATAGGTCATACTGAACATTCCGGATATGGCAAGTTACATAAATAATGTTCACGCCTGGTGGCATAGTAGTTATGTTGCCTGATCTTACATTGTAAGGTTCCGGGCTCGATTCCCGGCTGGGTCGCCATTTTCGGTTCGGATAGAAATCAAAAGAATTGCATTATAATTCTCACGATCGAATTCAATAACAGCAAACCTATTTACGGACACATACATATAAACACTTTAAAGTAGGGTTATAAGAGTTTGGCGATTTTCATAAACTCGCCCATTGTGAAATTTCACAATAAAGAGTAGAAATACAGTTTTTGAAACATTATTACAAAATTAGAAAATGAAACTCTTTGGCTGTAAAATAAAGTTTGATAAAATGAAGTTTGAGTGGCGTCATTTTAAAACTTGCGTGTGGATGGATGCAATGCATGCATTAAGATGGATTTACCTCTTGAGAGTTTTCGGTTCTTTTGAGAAACAATAATGATTTTTGGCCATCCCTACTAATTTTTTTCCTATGTATTCCAAAAACTTTCGATGTGGCCCTCGAATGCAATGTATTGACAGTTCAGTTCAATACGTTGCATTCACGGTTCAAGGTAGTTCAAAATACATATAGATAATGTAGATAATAACATTGAAAATTATATAGAGTGCATCAGACAAGACTAAACTATTTCGATTACCACTCGAATTAATAATAGTACCTAATTGTCTGATAAAGGCAATCATGTGTCGATTAAGTGAGAAAATTTACGGATATTGGTATTTGGAACAAGGTCGTGATTTTTTCTTTTATAGCTGTTATCAAAGTTCTCGCCCTTCGACGTTGATCAAGCATGTGTGACAGAAATCAATCTACATAACAATATATTTATTTTCGAATTGTTTAGTAATAAAGTTACATTTTAGTGTCGTTTGTTTGCATAATTGCTTCGTCAGGAAAATGATATAAAAGAGAAACATAAGGCCGATAATCGTTTCCTGCGATATTTACAGATTAAAAAATATCAACGTATTTACATCCAAATTCAAATTAAATATTAAGTTTAAATAGAAAGCCGCTGAGAAAGGCAGGGAATCGTAATTATGAAGAAGGAGTTGGACGATAATGTAAGGATCATTATATATATAATACAGATACGTCGTACTGTTGTGTTGCATAATAAGTGTATAAGTAAATGAGTTAGACTTATATAGGTACCTACTATCAAGCTTATTATGTCCAATTAATTAAATTAATTCCTTATAAAATTTCGGTAGTGTAAGGTTAAAGTATCTTTATCTACTAAAATCTGGCGGACCACTAAGTAAAACCTTATAAATAATTATATTATTACATTATATTTGTATTAACCTTCGCAGAGAGGATTAATCTATGTACGTCCGATTGAGTCACAAAAGACTTTGTGTTTATGGGTGAGGGAATAATCCCTCAAACAAACAAAAGGATACAGATTCGATTGAAATGTACGTGGCCCACCTTTGATGGGATATTTTGGGGGATCCCCTTATTCCGGTTCCCCTAAATTTCTGCCTGCTAAAAGGGCAACGTCATTCACACTAGAATGAATAGAAACCGCTTTGATTTTGCTTATTTCTTTCACGCATATTATTCCATTAACAAATCCAGTCCCGTGAACATTTTCGTCTGTTTAGATAGAGCGAGATCAATATTCTCTTTCCATATAATATAATACAGCTTTACATAAAATACGATAAAATATTAACGTTAATGAGAACTATGTGCCAATTTGGCCATTTTCGGTTGCTACGTTTTAAAAAGAATGCATCCAGAAATTGATTACTCACACGCTGCTGTTAGCTTTATTTCTTCTTAGGGTGCCTCTCCAACTAGTGAAGGTAGGCAGTCAGCTCTGCATACTTCTTTTGTCCTTCGCCAGGCAAAACAATTCGGCGATGCTCGTAATCCCGGTCCATTCTCGAATGTTCCGTACCCAAGATTTCCGTCTACGGCCAGGTCTCCTGCTCACTGCAACTTTTCCCATCATAATGAGTTGCAGGAGTTCGTACCTGTCGTGCCTAAGCACGTGACCCAGGTATGCCTCTTTGCGCTCTTAGATTCTAGTCTGCCAAAGCTTGCGTTTTTAGCCGACACGCCGCAGAACTTCCTCATTAGTGATTTTCTGAGACCAAGATATCGACATCATGAGTCTATATGCCCACATCTCGAATGCTTCTATACGTTTTTTGAGTTCTTCCTTGATAGTCAAGGACTCACATACGTATTAACGTATGAACCAGATGTAGCACTGGGAAAAACGTATTCTAAATGGGATTTGCAGGCTTCGATTGCAAAGAAACTATTTTATTTTTCCAATGGACTTTCACTTCACTATCCCAGTTTTATAATACCCATTTAAATGATATTGATATTTTTAATAATTTCGTAAGCGCTTACATTCCTTAAATCAATTTTTAACCAATAAGCTGAATATTCGTTTTAGCTATTTTACTGATTAATATTACTAATATTATACTTTTATTAATTATTATTATTTTTTTTATTTATTTATTTAAATCCAAAATAAAAATTTACAATGTTGACATAAATAACACAGTGTAAAAAAGAGCAAATACTTAGTCATTGTTTGTGAAGCAAAGAAAGTACAGATTTGATGGATTTTATCAGCTCCACTAGACTACAGTCTGTTCTGGAGTGATACCACAATTATATTTGTTACATAGTACATTTTTTTATAATTTTTCGGTTAAAATAAAAAAATAAAAAAATAGCAACATAATTAAGAAAAATTGAAGAAAAAGACATCTAATATTAGTTAGTAAAGCGGTAATAATAAAAGGATAAAAGGGTAATTACCTACATAGGCATTATAATATATAGATATATTTATATATAAATACACACTTATACATATAAAATATATATATACACATACACATACATACATATATACAAAATGTATCTACCTATATTCAATACTAGCGATCCGCCCCGGCTTCGCACGGGTGCAATTTATTAATAAATAGCGCTCAACAAGGAAATATGAAGTATATTTATTTTACAACGTTTATTTATTTATTAATAAGTTTTTAAATATGTCACAAATGAAAAATACGAATAATGTAATAATTGGTTTGAGTCGTAATTTTATCGTGAAACATACTCGTAGATCGAAATTTGACCACGGCTTATAGATTCAAATTTGGATAATTTTAACTGTCAGCGTCAAAATGTTATTTTTTCTGCCAGTTATTAATGTTTTTATATAGAAATGGTTCTGGTGGTGGAACCAATAATGTCAGTCTTATTTTACTCCCTGCGCTACACAAACCGAGTGGTTCGTGGCGTTACTTCAAGGCATTGCAATATTGGCAGAAATGTTCCATTTCTCCAATTTGCACTCATTTATAATCGCTGTATTGTATCGCCAGATTATAATATTTAGAATGCCTCTCTGTATGTGTTTTGTCTCAAATTCAATCGTCTTCGCACTGCAACATTACGGATCCGTGCCGCTTCATTCAATTCTTGGCGATGCTCATCGCTTTCAGTTCCTCCTGTCTCTTTGTCGTCTTGTCGTCTTGCTGGAGCGGTCAATTTGCTGAGATTGGAGCGTCTGCGCAAGGGTATAACTGTGAAAAATTATAACTGTGCTAAACCTGGAAAAACATTCACGAATTACACAAATTAAGTTAATTCAGTTGATTTATCTTCAGAATCACGAAAACGCTATGACAAAATTCAACTTAACTGTCAAATGTCAGTTTTCGCGCCGAGCCGCCATCTTGATTTTCGAATTTTTCGTATTCTTATTCTTGTCAAACAACGCCATCTATGATCAAGCTCGGCACTAAAATAATTTTTGGTTTTTCTCATTTTTCTCACTTTTCCGAGAGATTTTCCAATTTTTTTATATCCTATAGCAACACCGAAATGATTACGAACAAAACAAAAAAAGAATCGTTCAAATCGGGCCAGGCGCTCGTGAGTTATTAGGTAACATACATAAAACCCGACTCATTTTTATTATATAGATATACTGTATATATACTTACATAATAATATATAAATAAACAAAAATAAATCATTGCAAAAAAAATTCTTTTTTATTATTTTAAGACACAATTTCCATGAGCTGCCTTTCGCATTCGCCTCTACTTTTTCCACGTAACCATTTTGTGACCTCAGCTTTGAAAGCGGTACTGGTTCTCAGCTTCTGCCCTTCGGTGAGTGTCGCAAGGAATGCATCATACATTCGAGGGGCCAGAAACAAATAATGTCTCTGGGCAAACCTTGTGTTCGTCCGAATTTGCTTCTGGGTTTGCTTTTTTCTTGTGTCGTGTTTGTGATCTCGGCTGGAATGCCGATCTGTGTCGTGGTGAAAATAAGTGACAATCGATTTTATGTACAGCTGTCTGATATCAAGTATCTGGAAGTCCCGCACCGCACCGCCCCAACCTATATTGCCATACATCATCAGTGACTGTGCCAAAGCACAATATATGGATCTCAGAGTTTTTATATCAAGAACATTTCTAATACTCCTGAAAATATATCTTAATTTACGGACTTTTTCGGCGACCTTTCCGATATGTATTTGCCACCGGAGATGTTTATCGACATGAACACCTAGGTACTTTACAAAAGGCACACGCTCAATTTGTACACAGTTACAATCAAGACTGTCGCATTCGTGTAGGACTAGGTTATAATTTTGTGGAGGTTGCTGACGAGCATCTATGCTGAAGGCTACAAGCTTAGTTTTATCCACGTTCAGCGTTAACAGATTATAATCAAGCCAGCCCTTAACACTTTTCATCGCGACAGCTGCCTTGTTATATACACTTTCCTAACTATTCGATTCGAATATGAGGGCAGTATCGTCAGCGTAGGATATTATATCTGCACCAACATCCATTTCACAAAGCCCATTTATGTAAAGTAGGAAGAGAGTCGGCCCAAGAGTACTTCCTTGTGGGACCCCATGATTATTGAAAAGACTATTACTTAAAGAATCGCCTATCCGGGTACGCTGTTTTCGAGATCCAATATAACTGCGAAACCAGTTTAGTTCGATACCCGTAATACCATATTTCCCAAGTTTCATTAGGAGTATTTCATGGGATATTGTATCAAAGGCTTTTGCAAGGTCAAGAAATACAGTAATACACTTTTTGTTGGCGTCTACATACCTAGTGATATGCCCTGTCATTTTTAGTATTGCATCTTGTGTTCCCATTTTGGATCTGAAGCCGTATTGGTTTTGGGATAGCATGTGGTTGGATTCTAGGTGAGTACAGAGTTGTTTATTTACTATTTTTTCCAAAATTTTGGCTAAAACATTAAGTACTGATATCGGTCGATAATTTGAGGGATCCGACTTCAGTCCAGCTTTAAAAATGGGTGTAACATTTGCTTCTTTGAATTTGCTTGGGAATATGCCACTAGCTAAACTACAGTTAAATAAATGGGTAAGCGGAGTTACTAAATATTCAGCATATTTTTTAAGGATTTTGGCACTTATCATATCTGGCCCACAAGCAGAATTTGTTTTTATATTTTTTAAGGCATTATAGACCTCTTCTTCTGTGGTTTTAGTAAGTTTGAACAATGGGTGAATAATAGTCCCAGCCACTTCCTTAGCTACTTTAACTTCACATACATTTAATCTACTACATAATTTGTCAGCAAGATTTTTTCCAATGTTAGAGAAATATTTATTCAATTCATTTGCTATTTTGGCGTTTTCTGTTATTAATTCATTTTTGATGACCAGTTCGCTTATCCGTGAAGTTGTCTTCTTCCTATAGCTCAATTCATTAACTATATTCCATACACATTTAATGTCGTTGTTTTCTGATTGTAGTTTTAGTTTATAATAATTCTCTTTTGCAGTTGTTATTAATTTTGCACATAGATTGCGGTATCTTTTAAAGTAGCTTTTTAAGGCGTAGTTGTTTGGGAATTTTTTGACTTTACTGTGTAGTTTATCCCTTTTATGAATGGACTGGACCAGCCCTGCGGTGATCCAGGGTTTAATTTTTTTATTCTTATGTGGGATCTGTTTGTTTGTTGTACAGTCTCTAATGTGTGTTTGGAGGGTAGCTACAAATTTGTCGGTTACTTGGTCTACATTCAATTTATCCATGACGTCTGTCCACAGTTCCTTTGACAGTAAATCTAGTAATTTCGAGTCATCAATTTTTTTTAATTTCGTGTACATTACATATTTGAGTTTTCTGTATATCGCGATCGATGGCTAATATCGTACTATAGTGATCGGTAATTGTGGAGTGTATTACTGCAGAGGTGACGTTGTATTTAGTTTTTATAAAAATATGATCTATACAAGACTCAATATTTGGAAGAACCCTTGTCGGCGTATTTATGGCGGACGCGAAACCCAGTTCATGCAAGAAACATTCATAGTCATCAGCAAATGTTGATCGATTTCCATATATATTTATGTTTGCGTCGCCGGCAATGACAGTGTGACGGATTTTTTCGTCATAACAAATGCTGTTTAAGCTGAAAATAAGAGAATTTATGAACTTAGCAGCATTTGCAAATGAAGGGGATCGATAAATTGCAATTATGTTAACATCATTGTACGTTACTTGCAAGCCATTGCCGTCATCGATATCGAGCTCATTCGCTGATGCGTTTAGGCATGTTTTCGTGTAGACGATTACACCGTCGGATCTATTTCGGTTTCTCAATGTGTAGTTAACGTCATGTCCATCTAGATGTGGAATCTGGGAGGCGCAATTTATCCAGCATTCACTTAATACCACTGCGTCAAGGTCTAGATCCAAACAATGCAGAAGAATTAATAACTGATCAAAATTTTTGTTAACGCTGCGGATATTGAGACTTAGTATGCACTTGGAAATATTGGTCTTAAGTTTAGTTTTACAGTCTCTAGGATTGTTAATATCCGGAATTTGTATAGAATCAATCAGGTTTAACTCTTCGCCTATCGTATCAATCATAAAGTAGAATAAAAAGTGTAATTAGTTTAAAGGTAGATAATCTTGTTAACGACAGATTACAACAGTTAAGTACCATTTTTGGGTCTAGCACTGGGAATGATTGATTTTGTTCTTTTAATAACAATCCTAGAGAAAGGTAGTTGGCATAAATGAAAATAATAAAATAAGTAATAAAATTATAATAAAAATAATATACTACATATATATAAAGGTAGGTGCATTTGAAAATACTGTAAACTAATGCAATACAAGAGGTATATTCTGATTTATAGTATGTCCGTTTACCAAAATAACCACTTACTAATTTATTTTCGCCAGATCTTGCTCGGAGTAAATTTTTATGAGAGCCGAGTTCTCCTTTTTCCTTACATAAATACGACAGTTTTTTAACCACACAAATCTGTATTTTTTTTGCTTCGCTATGTCCCTAACTTTTTTGTACAGTATTTTATTTGCCATAGTAAGGTGGTCGTTGAAGTAAATTTTTTGAACTGGGAAATCTAGGCCAATGTCTGCAGTAGTAATGGGTCCTCTCTTAGCTCCACGGATCTTACGTAATCCTGCGAGCAGTTGATCCTTTTTTTTGGCGTGTTGTGAAGCGCACAATGACTGCGGGCGGCCCGAGTGGTTGTTGACGGTTACTAGTCCCGGCGCGGGCGGCGGCAGCGGTGGTCGATGCCCCTCGATATACGTAATCGATATCGCATTCTTCAATGTTTACTTTTGCAGCTTTTCAGTTATTATTACTAATATTATTATTTAGTTTCAGTTAGAAACTGAACACCATATGTACACAAGAACTTTTACACAGTATGTCGGACATTCTTGATACCCAACCCTCGCTTAAATTCCACACCCACGCACTCACCACACTCACACACGCACACACCCTAAAGAGATGCCTTTTATGGACTAGTAAAATTGTAGGTGTTTTAGTTTTATTAAGTAGCTCAACGTAATTTCTGTAACTATATTGAAATCCGTAAACAGTTTTGTTGATTTGTATTTTTTAATGTCAATATTCACGGCATTGCTGTGTGATTTCCTAAAAAGATAATTGATTTGAATTAACGGTATCGATGTAGTTTTTTGGGAAACTACGCGCGACTGCAAGATCAAGCAAATAACTTTATGGGAGCCGACTCCCGTGGACATAAACCATTTACTTCTATTTCATCTTAAAGAATACTGAAAAGTCATATTTTTTTGTGAACAATCTATTTTAATCATTGCTTTCTGGTAAAAGCCAGGTTTTCGTTCACTTCGATTAGTATTTATCAGATTTAAAGGGATCGTTTTTTATAGTATTTGTTTTAACTACTCACTATACTCATTAACGCAAGTTCATAACGATGTTGGAAAAATATTAGAATTATAAATATCATCTACTTATTTACCAATAAAGAAATACAAAAGTTAGCTTTCGTTGAATCCAATTTTAGGTAGGAAAACCTGAGGCCGGCTGGGGTAGCCTTTAGGTAACATTTAAGGCTAATTGTGACGGGTCAAATGAATTACATAAACTCATATTTCGAAATCAATACTAATTTCGACATTTACTTTTATCATTCACATACGAAAACAAATCAAAACGTTTACAATAGAAGTTGAAAAAAAGGCTTTTATAACTATCTGTTCAGTTTGAAAATTAGAACAGCTTTCCGTTTGTACATCCGTTTTCCGTCTGTAAATCCAAACTATCTCCATATGAATAAAATATCAAAAAATATGTTAGTCACAAAATGGTCGGGTTAATATTAGCATGGTGGGTCAATGAGGGTTGTCGGTCACTACGCGCGAACCCGCCATTCCAGGAAGTTATAACAACATCGTGCCATTCTGTCTGCCATAGAGTAATTAATGACTTACTGGACAACACGATCCACATTCAAGCTACGCCTGCAGCCCGCAAGAGTCCAACGTCTTACCGCGAGACACTGGGAAGTGCACACCAGCGGGCCAGCCTCGAATCTTTTTTAACAGATTTGGCCGAATTTGTCCGTTCTCCAGTCTGGTCGCAAGTTCAAAGTCGCTTGCTCGTTCTCTACCTTACGTTAGCGGCAATTCAGTTTCAATTTAACGCGGACTGTGGCGGCCTTTGCCCGTCTTTCACACGGGATCGGGTGACCTACAGGTCGTTTCAAGAGTAGCTTACATCAGCTCAACAACCAATCTGCTTCTTAGGCAACCATTTCCAACACCCCCCCCCCCCCTCTCCCCTTCCCCGGTTACTAGCCGGAGTGCACAGTGAAGCCCCACGATGTTGTTATATATAGAAACGACACGCCCTGTGATGATGTTTTTAATTCACACACACTACCAACACGGCGTTCCTCAAAAAGGTCACTCTTTGTGCTCTTTCATATTTAAAATATCATATTTCTCTTAATACCCACATAAAGGGCTACATCGTTTATCTTGTTCGTTGGACAGCTATCAACAACTTGAAATCGTCTGCCCACTTCCGTCATGCAAATTCGGGGAGGTCCTTGAAAGGAAGTTGTTGCGTAACGAGTTGAATAAGAACCCCCTCTTTTGTGTTTGATGAATTCGAGAGTCTCCTGTTATTAATAGCTTCAGAGCATTTCCGAAAATACAGCGAGCTTGTAAGTGTTATATGGGTAAAAAGGAAAATAATGTCATAGTTTTAATTATTTATTTATTTATTTATTAATTTACAATAACTTTATATATGTTTAATACACACCATTAACATAATATGGTTGAGTTGGGAGAGATTGAGCATATCCTATGGTGAAAATGTTTATCCGCATTCCTAACTAGGTCAGAGACCCTTATCTAGGGATGCTGATTTTTGTATAATGGTATCGACCAGCTGACTCTTTTGATATTATGAACTTACGTTGCATTGCACAATACATAAGAATATATACATATATACATACACATACATACACACATACATAAATATATATATATATATATATATATATATATATATATATATATATATATATATATATATATATATATATATATATATATATATATATATATATATATATATATATATATATATATATATATATATATATATATATATATACATACTACACACTAGTATGTATATATATATATTGTCACGCGATTTCTGTAAAATAAATACAGAATTTCCATAATTTATCGCGTGTTGAGTCCCAATCCTCGCCATTGTTGTTGTTTCACGACACTGACACCGATCGTTTGACATATATGCAGTTTTGCCAATTCCATACAACCGAATTTCGTCTACCAACCGCAAGAGTCGAAATCAGCGACTTAATATTTAATAATTTATTATAATTTATGCGATAAATTGCTATGGGATTGGGTTATTAAAATGCAAAATAAATAAAACATTGAATATTTTAAAACAGCAATTTTTATTTTGATAAAATACTTATTTCTAATAAAGTAACCATTTTACGACATAGAGTCAAGGTGGTCCTGTCCTTGTATTGAATTTTGGGGATAAATAAATTCAAAAAGGTTTTTATAATAAAATTAATCTCGGTTTTGACTTCTTTATTAAATTAATAAAATTTAGAAATTAGCTACACAATTTATACTCAGCAAACGGTGAACCGGATATGATCGATTGTTCGAGTATGAACTAGAAAATTCTGGAACATTTGATATGAGCCTATATGAAGCGCCAAAAACTCGTTTTCCGGGCATTTTAAATCGGAGCCGTGGCGCTAGTTAGTGGAAGTTCCGAGTTGGTCTTCATTCTCTGTTGTGTTAGACATTATATTTCTCGGTGAGTACGTTCGATAATTATATCTTGGTATTGCTTCTTGAAGGGTTTATCTGGCTGAGTTGGGGGAGCGAGATTCGATTTCCTCGGAACGCAGGGTGCCGTCTCTGCTTCCCTTATTCGCTCCTACCCCAACACCTGAATCCCTAGTCTAAGTGGAGGATAATTTCAGGAACTTCCACGGGGAGAACTTCCACGGGGAGAACTTCCACGGGGAGAGCTTCCACGGGGAGAATTTCCACGGGGCAAACTTCTGGGAGCCTTGCCTACTTCAATCGTTCCAGCCGTTTTGAAGAGTACTCCCGAATTCAACCGTTCCAGCCGGTCGGGGTACAAGGGTACAGCTGAAGAACTCCAGAAATCAAGAATACGCCCATTCCAGCTTTCCTGAAGATCAGCCCGAGCCGGGTTGGTCGATCGCCAGCGCCGCTATTCGTCGTCGTACCGTACGATACGATTACTGCTTAAATAGTACCAGTCACCGCCACGTAACCACGTGACGTCGCCGCTACCATCGAGCTGAAGGCGGGAAGTTTGAATCCACTTTCCAGAACTTTCTATCATTGAAATTTTATCGTACTTACCCTACTGCTGTTTTCTACCTACCACTCGTCTGACTGTTGACCCTTCATGATCAGCCGGCCTCTGAGAAAAGTCCCATTGTTCTGAGCTAGATTCCAGAGTTTTTGAAATGTATTAAATATTAATTTCCAAAGTTTTTAATTGTTTTCAAAGTTTTTAATCAAATATTAAAGTTGTAAATATAGATTTCACTTCTAGAGTTCTTTAAAATTCATATTTCCTTATTGTTATCTGCCTTTTACTAATTAAATGTCATCGTTCAAGTGATTTAATGTTTTCTTTATAATTTTAGTTTCTACAAACAAGCGACCACATCGATTTCTAGGTATCCTAAGTACCGAGAAATCGTGTCGGTCACATATATATATATATATATATATATATATATATATATATATATATATATATATATATATATATATATATATATATATATATATATATATATATATATATATATATATATATATATATATATATATATATATACATATACTATACATACTACATACTAGTGAAAGTTACCTCTTCTTTTCATGAAGTGAAACTGACCCTCTTGTCTTCATGTTGTGGGCGTCATATTCAATTCAATTCTTTATTTAAGAAACCACACAGTATCACAGAGTAATTACAAAAAAATACAGAATAATAAAAAATAACCGCTTACGGATTTCAATGAAAAAACTGTAATTACATTGAACTATTATAAATAAGATTAAAAACCAATTTACCGCGTGAAGTTTGCAACACACGACGTATCTTATTTATAATGTCAAAAAACCGCGATGCGAATACGATTGAACTATTTCATAAAACTAAAATACGTATAATTCAACTACTAAATAAGAGCCTGTGTTTAGGATGTGTGTGTGTGAGTGTGTTGAGTACGTGGGTGTGGATTTTGAGCCTATATAATAGTAATAATATCGTCTATAAAGCATAATAATAGTAATAGTTGTGAGTAACATAGCTAAAATAGCCAGTTATTTATATTGGCTATAATTTAATTTACGGAGTATTTATAAGTGCTTATGGAATTACTAAAAATATCAGTACCGTTTAATTAGGTATTATAAAGCTCACAGTAGCGTTTGAGTACTCTATTTCTAGATGCCTTCGATATCGTTATCGATAATTAGTCTTAAATTCTTCCCCTGTTCTGTATGTTATGTAATAATCATTATTTTCACAATGCGCGCATGTACCACTATGTTTAGGTTAGCTGTAAGACATTGCCATGTGGCAATAAGCTCGCCTTTTTTGTATACTTATTAAGTGCAAATAAAGAGTTTATTATTATTATTATTATAATTATGTTTAATTCATACTTTTTATGTATTATCTTATTTTACCATACAGTATCAACATTTATTTTATTACTATCTAGTTGTTATTTCCTAGCATTTTTATTTGAAGTCTAATTAGCATTAAATAAATTTGGAAATATACAAAAAAAAATATGAAGATAGTGTGCTAATTATATTTATTATACTGGCTGTCCTAAAAAGTAGTTTCCTCTTACGCCAGCGTCACGTGTCTCGGAGTTACCCCAGAATTCTGTGGCCAAAATACTGTCTTATCTGAAAGTATCAGCTTTTACAATCTCTTGCACTTTTTTGTCGCTGCCTATTGTACTATAGATAGATAGATAGATAGATAGAGATTCTTTATTGCACATTAAACAAAACATACAAAGGGTGGACTTATTGCCTAAAATACAATCTCTTACAGCCAGCCTTCGTGGAAGTGTAAAAATTTAGGTGCCAAGAGATAAATTAAAAATTAACAAAAAAAAATACGTGTGGCATTCGGAAACTGCCGCGGTAAAGCTATTGCATAGCATTTTTAACAACTTATGCAATTATAATTATTTATTTATTTGATTTTTTTCTGATATCAGATAACTGCGCTCTATCGGAAAACGTTGAAATTATTCCGAATCGTTTGCGGCTGCGAAAGCAAATGATTCGGAATAATTTAAACGTCTTCCGATAGAGCGCCGCGCACGATTTTTTAATTCGATAAAGCAAAAAAACCGGATTATTAGAAAAAAACGTACATAAAAAGATAGATAATTAAATTATCTTTAAAATGGTGCAGGTTTCATAATAATACACCAGATGGTATTTGCGTAGTAGTCGTTTTTGTGTTCGGTTAGACCTAATTTCACAAATTAATTACACTATGTAATAAAAACCATAAACAAAATCTAAAATATTCAAAGCTAAGAATATTAGGAAAATGTTCTTGTTTAACATATATTTTTTTAGAATCGTAAGCAGTGCTCGTTTAGACGTAATCATCAGTTTAAAATCATTAATTTTCGTTACGAAATTTCTTCATTTGGTCGCCGCGCTGGTCTAGGCCCGCGATAAAAGCTAATAGCTTAAAAAAGAAGAAAAACTTATTACATAAAAAAAAAACAAGTAACAAAAATTCTCTGTTTTAAATAAAATTAGGATTTGGAATAATTCTCAAGGAGCTACTATCAGGTAGCTGGTATAGGAGCTACTATATGGATACTATCAGGTTGTTTAATATCGGTCAATTAGTCTCTTATCTCCAACATTGCCCCTGGTATACCGGTGGACCGGGTATGTGACTCCTAGCTGGGGCAGTAAGATCCTAATCTAATATAATCGAACTGTTTCAGGATTCGCCAATAAATATTTGGTACTTGTTTACTACCAGCAAGAGGAAAATAAGAGCTCAGAAAGTAAAAAGACATGAAAAATAAGATTCGCGTTATTTTAAAGTTTCCATCTGAAAGCGTTCGTTTCAAAAGTTGGTCCTGCGTTTGCTTTGCGAGTTAAAGATGCGACGCGACGGGGCGAAGTTTACAAACGTGGCCACTCTCCGATAATAACGAATTATCGGTAACACGAAATATTTTCGAGAAAACTCCGTTCAATTACGTGACAAATATTAGAATTTATTTTTAAAGGTTTGAAGGGATTTTGATTTATATACAAATATCAGTCCAAGGGGCAATGTTGGAGATATGAGAATAATCTACCGTCATTAAACAGCCGAAAGCCAATAATGGATCTGTGGCTGGAAAAATAAGTGCGGTGACTCCCATTTTTTAACATGGCTATATTGGTATTTAAATAGTATAATATTATTGCTCACGAAATTCATTACCATTTCATGTACAGCATTTATTATATTAAACATATGAAAAAAGCAGAACTTCACAAAATCACACATTACCACTTATTATTGTGATTTTTTTCAATTTGTTTTCGCTTTAATGAGTGATGATTTTCTATTCCTCAGTCATTTTAGTCGCCACTTTGAACAGTATGACTATTTGATAAATATTCTTCTAGTTTCTATCATTCTGTGTTTTTATTGCAAAATTTTCTGGTATTCTTTCATCACTTGTTCCCATTTATTAGGTTCCCTTTATTATTCTGTATGCACCACAAAATTCACGTCACTAATGTTCAGTTTCCACAAAATAATAAGAGTTCTTTGAGATAATTGGTTGGTCGTCGCTCAGGTTGTCACAATGTGATAGGTACAGTGAGATCCAGCTGTGAATATATTTCATAACACATAAAATATTATACATAAAAATACTTAAGATTTCAAAAATAGTCAAAGAAATGGACACCATACGCTCGGTCATATTAGCATGATTTTTGTTTCGCATTTTATATTCAACTAGCTGTTGTCCGCGGATTCGCTTCGCGTAAAGTTTAGAATCGATTTTTAAATTAAGGAGGGTGGCGTTTATTTGTCCTTTTAGACGCTACCACGGGCGTAGCTATAGCTTTCTCATGGGTACGAAAATTTAGAAAGATAAACTAGTTATTGGCCGGACTTCACGCAGAAAAAAGCAAAATTCTAAACGTCAATCTCAGTTATTTAAAAATGACATAAACATTAAAATACACGCAAGTTAATCGCGGACAAATGATAGTTACTTTAAGTACCTACCTTTAAATAAAATAAGTAAATAATGTCGGTAGAACATTTATTTATGCCATTATATTCTACTTAATATTATAAACGTGTACGTTTGTAAGGATGTATGGATGCGCTTTCACGCAAAACTTTAAAAACTTTCTCCCATGCTATTTCTCAAGTAGTTTTTCAACCTCTTTAAGGTTGAAAAACACCTTTCTGGACTGGGAGTGTGGCCAAGATAGTAAGCAGCATTTTTATTGTAGAAAAGAACTGATTCTCGCCCTAGTGAAGAGTTTCTAGTGCAGTGGATGATTTTTCCGTCATAGATTTCCAATGATTCTACCATATTTCATATTCAATTGGAAAAGTATTCGCTTCAGTTTGTCCCATAAATAATAGCGCTATTTTTTAAGGATTTCTTTTATCTTAGAGTCATCATTGGTCTTTTCAGGCAGAATCATTTTAATCCCTTCGATTGCCTCTTCATGTGGCTTAAAGGGTGCATCAAGTTCTGTAACCACATGGTCAATGAAAGGGTAAAATACATTTCTACGGTAATATATTTCGGCAGTTTCTCCTGGAGGATTGCTGCGCTGGGTTTGCCTTCCAGTTGTTCTTGGAACAATTATGTCGCTTGAACTCATCTGCTTTGCTTGCTCGAAAAGAATGGTGAACTCATTTTCGTTCCGAATATTTTGTAAAATAGTTTTTATTGTTTTCAAATAACTACAAATGTTGGTCAAATCGACATTGACCTTCTGCATTGCTTTGTTTAGTTTTGATGTGTATGAAAATACTTTTCTTAGTATAACAAACGACACGATAAACTGGCTGTTTTCCATGGCTGTTTGCATTTGGTGGCAACATCTCTATTAGCAGAATCATCTTGAAGTGCCTCAAGTGTTGCGCGTATTATGGGAAGCATTTCTGCAAATCTTTCAAGAGCCACATGTTTTTCTGTCCATCGAGTCTCACAAAGAGAGATAAGCGTTGAATGAGATGATTTAACTTGATCTGCAATTTTCTTCATAAGGCCGTCCCGAAGTGGAGACTGTCGAAAAAAGTTTACTATACTTTTTATAGATTCAATAGTTTCGTATCAATTGTATCTCACTTGAATGCGCTAGAACTAAATTCGGAACGTGAGCCACACAGTGTTGGAAATTGCACGATTTTTCTCGTCGTATGCTAAGGGGGGGGGGGAGGGTCCGGACCACCTAACCCCCCCCCCCCCCCCCCCTTATATACGCCCGTGGACGCTACCTTAGATATATAGTGCAAGACGTCCCCCTTGAGATGTACGTTACTTATCTCGTAGACGTACAAGTCTTGATCCTTGCCAAGCGTTAATAATTTGATGATATCTTTATAACTATACCACATAAACGCAAACAGTAAATAGCTAATTTTGTCTCTTTTTAACACTCTTGATAATAGATTAATTTATTTTGATAAAATTCTTATTTTTTTGCTAATGTCGTCAACAAACACTTCCTACTTATTTTTATTACTTATTTGAGACATAAACGCAGTTATTGTAGCCTAAATATAGAAGTTGGATATATGTTTTCGTCAACTTTTTATATATCTCTTTGTGGCCAATACTTTTGTCATACATTGTTTTCCCTTATATCAAACCGTTTCTTTGGTGCACGCCGATAAAGCAACTCACCAGCTCATTTTTCTCCGACTTGATTTACAAATATCGTGATTTCTTATTGAAAATCAAAATGTATCACAATCAAATATAGCCTATAGCACTCATCGATAATGAAGCTTTCCATTAGTGAAAGAATTTTTGAAATCGTAGTATACGTAGTTTCCCCCTATATACAAACTTACAAACATTATTTCTTTATAATATTAGTATAGATAAAGTTTAATAAAAATGATAGTTTCAATTTCTTTTAAAATCTGATTTAAAGCCGTTCAATTAGGTAACAATATTTGGTATTAATTTATTACCGTATAAAAATGACAGAGAAACCTCGTAAGCTGATGTCTATTTAATGAACATCGTGCAAACATATCTTATTACTGCCTCCACTATGACATTGTTTGCCTACTAATTGCTTACGAGAAAGCATAAATAATTATCGGAATACATCGCGCTTTGAGGGAGTTCAATATACTCTTATATGTATTCGCATATCTCAATGTCGGTGAAAGTACTTTTGGAGAATGTTGATTATTGTTGATTAGGTACAGTAGTAAAGTTAAAATTAATTGTAAAGCATTTTTTTGTGTTAGAGATCCTTGAGTTTCTTAAAGTGGACGAAAGCTATAAGCGACTTCGAACCTGCGACCAGACCGGCGGACGGGATATTCGGCCAAATCTGGTAGTGAGTCATCTCGCTGGGTTGACCTCACGGGCATTTTGGCATAGTTAGACCGTGTGCTGTGTGGTCCTTAAGTCTCTGCGTTCACCTCATAGTTGAGAGAATGATCAAATATCGTTATGACTCCTTGGGATGGCGGCTACGCTTATGGTAGTTGACAACTAAAGACCCTGCTCGACTTCAGTCCCAAATCCATTACGTGATTTATGGATGTCCCCGAATTCTGATACTCTCAGGGTTTTCCCAGCGCGCGTTGTTTTCTTTCTGTGTCGCACCTACTCTTTAATTGAACGCCCCGCACCGCTCCGTTCCGCATTCCAAACTCGGACATTT
The DNA here is from genome assembly GCA_944548615.1 of Micropterix aruncella. NCBI lineage: Eukaryota > Metazoa > Arthropoda > Insecta > Lepidoptera > Micropterigidae > Micropterix > Micropterix aruncella. Next base: position 32,861,792 of record OX155957.1, on the reverse strand, counting down.
TATAAATTGAAAGTAGGGTCTCCGGAGGAAAGTGGAGATGACACACTCGTAAAACATAAACGAAACGCGAATAAAATGTACACTTTATTGAGTAATTCGTAATGCTAACGGTCGCAAGTGTGTTTGAAATGAGCGCGGGGCAATTCCACGTTTACGTCCGCTGTATAAAATGATTGCACAATATTGGTGTATTGACCGCCGATGCAACACTAAAGGAATAACGATATTCGAATGTCTTGAAAGGATGTTAAGGCGGGTATTCCCACTGCAAACGTTTTTGACAAAATTTGGTAATCTTATTTACAACAACAGCAGAACATCCACTATATCATAATCTAGAAAATGAGTATTAAAAAATAATAGACGACATTTTCTATTTAACAGAAAGTAAATATGAAGCACTAACTTTTTTTTTTACCACGTAATAGTTGTTTGCGGTGTAACCAACACTAAATTAATTATCATTTAGAAATATAGAGTATTTTATTATCTGCCAAAGTATAACTTAAATAAAAATGAATAATATATTTTTTCTGTTTTAATCTGTTTAGTAGTATTTTGTAGTATATCTTTACTGTATAACTATGTAATTCCTCACGTACACGCAAACTTTGTCTAAAGACAGTTGTATTTCAATGGTCTAAAAAATTTTAATTCAGAGAAGTCAATAAAAAAATACCAAAATATATACCGATTTATACCAAAATATATACCAAAATTTAAAAAATGGCACCTTGACCAAGTAGGTCGTTTAAAGACTGAAATAGAATGGTTTCATAGAATAATCTAATATAAAATATATCATGTATGTATTTATCAACATAAGGACACAAATCGATATGCAACGATGAACCACATACACGATACGAAGAATAAGGACAGAAAAACCGAAGAAAAAAGTAATAAAGTAAAAAGTAAAAAAGTAAAAGGTATTTATTTCCAATACAACCATACAATTGTGTAGGAATGACAGTAATTAATCTTAATACTCGGTTAGGGCAGAAACATTATCAGTCCTAACAATAAACCCATCCTATAATTTAGACATCGAATTGCAGAGCCCTTTTGTTAAAATTTGAGCAATAACTGTGCATTAAATAGCTTTTGAACATGAACACTGAACACCCTAGTTCAAATTAAAATGGTCGCCGCTATAGGAACAACAAATTGGGTATGCTCTTTTGGGTTTTGTTCGGTGTTTTTGATGTATAGGATAATGGACGATACTAATTCTGGTATCAAGTTTGGCTTTCATTACTTTTTTTTCGAGGTTATTTAGATTTTTCGTTTATTTCCCGATATTGTCGACTGACTTGTAGGCATCGCAAGCAGTGTTTGCTGTTGAGGAAGCTTGAAGTAGACGCTTGCGGCGGGTGATTAATTCACAAATGACGTGGATTTTAATAAGAAATGCAACTTCTCACAGGCGTATGTGCGAACAATTTTGGATTTACTTATCGATGGATTTATTATCGATCTGGTTGGTCATAATCGCGAAGATTCAACTATTTACAGAGCAAATACAAATCGAAGACGCCAAACGCATCCATAAGTCTGCATAACAAGTACACAAATGATAGAACACGGCTTATTCAGACGCTGCGTCAGTGACGCCATAGACGCCATGACGCGCGACCGAAAAAATTTAGCCGACTTGAAAGTCGACCCCTGAGCATGACTACGCATTTCCCTGCATGAATAGGAAACACAGTACAGAATAAAATTAATCTGATAAATAGCTGATGTTTGAAAATTTATTTTAAATTAAGAGAATTATGTTTTAAAACTTATTTGTGGACTGTGGCATAGTGACCATGGCCCGGTGGCATAGTGGTTAGGTTACCTGATCATACATTGTAAGGTTTCGGGTTTAATTCCCGGCTGGGACACCATTTTCCGTCGGGGTAAAATTAACGGAATTGCATTTCAATTCTGTCGACCGAATACAATAACAAAACACACACTTGTTACACGTACATACACACACATGTTACTCGCACTCATACATATAAACACATCATGGTGGTTGGTTTTAAAAGGATGTCTTATAATAATAAACCCGCCAATTGTGAAAATTATCACAATAGAGTAGAAAAAAAGAAACTGTTTGTAATAATTCATTAAATTAAAAAATATACTCGATTGTAAGCAATAATCGTCCAGAGCCGAAAAGGAAACTGAAAATAAACAAAGAACAAAGAAACTGGAAAGAGCGGTTGCGAAAAATAACTTCCCTCCGTTTGTCTATAAATCAGTCGCCTTGTGAACCATCAGATAAAATGCATTTATTGCTCAGCACTGGGGATGGCGCGTTAAAAAGCGACGCGTTTAATAAACCGGCTCTTGAACATCATAATATTAAGAATATTTTTATTGCTAATTCTATTGGGCGCTGTGGGGCGTTAAATTGAAAGTTTTTGTTATTTTGTATCTGATATTGGGTATCGGTTTACCGCGTGATTGCTGTATCTATAACGCAAAGGAGATTTCTATTACGAAAGTATTTCATAAATATTGCTCATTTTAATTTCTTTTCTCATATGGTAAAGTTTTTACATTATTCTTTAAAATCCTTATGTAGTCAGCCTCTTTACTTCTCAATGACTGAGTCCCAAAATCTGGGAAGCTTTGCTATTTCAGCCAAGACATTGTTCATCCATTCATAGGGATGTTCATATCTGTTAATTCGACAAATAATAAGCTCGCTTTATAACAGCGGCAGAAACCTCAACCAATTTCGACGCGCTCAAGCTAAGTTCAATTATATAATGAGCATTGCTTGTGATCACCAATAAATCATCATGTCAGACAAAGTTCCATTTAGAACATGTGTCACAGCAGTTTATTAACGTCACATCATGGAAAGACTTCGTAAAATTTATATTACCCGATCTTTACCGAGTTATTCAATTCCCAATCTGTTACCCGAGCCATTCAAAAGATGAAAATAGATGGCGCATTAGATTCAATAATGATAGACGCTGAATCTCAGTCATTGAGAAGCCTATATTGATGGACTCTAAATATAAAATATAAACATGAAATATAGGAGTGAACTAAAAACAGTATTCTTTATTTATGCATATCCCTCATAGTGTGTTATTGAGGATGACCTGTGTCATCATTAGTTGTGATTATCGTTACTAACTTAATTTAAAGTATAAAAGTAATTACCTTGATGGGTAAACAAGCTTTGTTTTGCTTCATTCCAAGCTTGTATCTTAATACTTTAGGTGTTAATTTTGGCCATTACCTCGAACTCAATGTGCGGTCCAAAAAATAAATGATAATCGTTTTCTTTAATTTTTAATTTAAGTTAGACTGCGTTGATTTGAAGCCTATATCTTGCCGATGTATGATTTATCGATTTCTGACAACCTGTTATATAAATACTTCACCTATACGTCGACGTCTTTAAGAGCTATATGTTAGTTTTAATCCCAATGACGCTTAGCGTGTAGCGTCCGAAGCCACTTTAAAACATCGGTTTCCGTTGTTACCGAAGTTGAGCAGCAATAGGCGCGGTTAATAAGAGGATCGGTGTTCGTCTGAGTGTTAACAGCATTATGCTACAATACGCCCGTCTAAAAGATGTTGCTACTAGGTGACAAGGTGGGCTCTACGAAAAGGCACTATTCTATTGCGGAATTTGGGATGCGAACGAGGAACGTCTATAAAAACTTGGTAGAATTCAAAACTCTTAGAAGAATACTATTCAAATTGATTATACAGTTTGATCACATCTCCAATTTGCGCAAAATAATCGATTAAATATAAAGATCTAAGGAATCTTTCAATTCCCACTCTGCTATTCCGCGTCCTTGACGGAAATCTAATTTACCAATTACATGTATAATCTCTTTCACAACTGCTCTCTCACAGTCTACCACTGCGCTCACAAGAACACTTTTATTGGTTAAACCTCAGCATTCTTCGACCCTTTTCAATAAGTACAAACAACTCATTGCCAAAATTCTCAGCCTCCTTGTAAACGCCGATCGCCTACTTTTGACATGTTTACAAAATAGCTCAAATCCCATTTACTGGGTAACTAAGCGGTCACAAGTGTTTTTTCTCGTTACTTAAGTTTACCTCCATATATCGCAGTCTCCATTCCCCTCCTATACCCCTTCCATCCCTTCGTCGAGAAGCTCTAGTAAATTTAGTCGGGAATATAGAAAAACTAGAAATGGAAAAACTGAAATAGATGTCTACTAACGAAATGCATCACGAGTACTGATTTTAAACTTAGCTAACTTCATTAGATAATTTACTATGTGTTTCATAAATTGAAAAAAGCGTAATTTATGAGCTTTATAATATTGTTGCCTCAAATAACTCTTTTTCTTCGTAAATGCAAACGACATTTCTCATTTAATAATGAATATATCGAAGACTCTAGATTCTAGGTGTACAGGAATGTGTCAAGTGACTGAACGAACATGTATACAGATTGTGTAAAGCATATTATGAAGCGCAGAACATCTTCCAGTGCAATGAACATTTCAGAGGGCAACGTGCTAAGTGACTAAGTGAATGAACCTGTCCACGATACGGTACTGCCTATGTGCACCGATAGCCGTGTGATGGATTCACCACGTGGTTTCTGGACTAACACGAACGCGACCGGATGCTGTCATTAATATAAAAGAAAGATTACTCTTATTTTGAGAAAACTGAAAAATTAAAACTGTATTCGCGACTCCATACGCGTGAATGTCTGTATGTCGTTAAAATTTGGCTGCGGTTATAATTTTTACTGCTGGAGTATAAAGCATTACCCAAAGGAGATATTAAATGAAGCAGAATTATTATTTAATATAAATACATTACAATTACATACATACGTAGAGGGGTTGAAGAATGGGCGACAGAAGGGGTCTCCCTCTCTCTATCTCTCTCTCTTATTACACATCGATGTTCTAAATAAACTTTGACATCGAGTCTCTCTTTACAAATTTGCATATTTAGTGCAATGTTGAAATGGTGAAAGACAACGTGAGGTTTGAGGACTCTTGATCAGCTACGCCGATATTTTTAACATTGCCTGACATTCTGCTACTTTCTATGAAGCAGCAATTATTGTAAACAAATCGACGAATTAGCCATGGGATTCCCTGTTCTATCGATAGTTAGTACCTTATATCAAGATTTTTTTTAGGAACTCGCCATAAAATCTCCAAAATAAAACTCTGTTCTCTGGCTTTGCTACGTTGACAACAGCTTCTATATGCCTTCCGTATCCTGTACAAACGGTAAAAGAATTCTTGTGTCATCTGAACTTCATGCACCCAATAATATTTTTTTCAATTTATTCATTTATTTATTAAAAGTAAAGCACGAGATATAAATTCCTGCAGCATTACAAAAAAAATGTTTTTGGATCAGTAACAAAAAATAGAGCACACTGCAGCGTCTTGGTCACTACGTCAACGTTAAGTAGAACATTAAGGATGGAACATTAAGGAACCTTTCGGATGTCAAAGAGGAGTGACAATACTGTCGGACATATGGTGCATCGGACGCTCTCATATACGGAGAGATAATTTCATGCTGGCTCACATCATCATCCTTACTATCAATGCTCAAAGCAAACAGTGTTCGTGGATCAAGTACACGACCTATGCGAGCACTCTCTGCATGAGATAGAAAACGTAAATGATGTCCTTAGGATCCACATGCACATGATTCTATATCAATTATCAATATCAATTCCTGGACAGAGATAACAAGTGTTTAGCTATATTTTTAATTTTCGATAAGGCTTTTAATACGGTTTCGCATGAAAAACTGTTACTAATACTAAAAGACATTGATCGTGTAGCACATTCTAGATTGGCTCAAGAGATATCTCTTAAATGTAATGCAAATCACGGTTATACATAGCACTATCAGTAATCCTATCGCTATAAAGTTTGGGGTACATAAAGACAGTCTGCTCGGGCCTATTCTATTTCTTTTTTTTTTTTTAATATATGTGGATGAGCGATATCATTTGCCGATGACACTGCAAATATATCTTAAGGTGAAGACTGGAAAACGACCCTTGAAAAATCCAACAGAAGCATAAATATACTTAGGGAATAGTTATATAATTCGATGATTAATCTAAATATAGAAAAAATACAATTAACTACTTCTAGTATTAATCTTAAAGGTTAACTCTCATTGGAGCACAACGTTATTATTCATACAAGTAATAGATGGAATGGTCGCAGCCGTCAAATTTTCAAAGAGTGGAATCGACAAAATATCTCGGTAAAACCACAGAAAGCAGCGATCTTCAAACCGACTCAAAGTAAAGCTCGATCTCTGAAGCCTGTAAAGGATGTAATACCACTGCAAGCCCAGCGCTATTGTAGGTTGGCTTAAATTGGACAAACAAAGCGACGTATAGCGAATGATGAAAACGCTATATCAAGGCTGTCATAAACGTTCAGCGTGAAAAATCGGCGATCCGCGAACACTCATTTGGTAGTGCAATGAGCCACTGGGTGCAGTTTCAAAATCCCATAGTACTATATATAAATATACTAGTTTACGCGCATAATCCGGAACAAGATACAGTGAGTGTTATCTGCACACTTCTTAGTTGTCGATCTTGATCTTCTTCAACCGTGGTGTGAACGCAGGGCCTTAGGACGAGGCAGTCCATCGTCTAACCACACCAACATGCCCGTGAGAGTCCATCGATGCACTGGGAAGTAAATCCAGCTACACTGAGAGAAATAATCTTCTGAAATTGGAAGATAGATACGTCCCTTTTGACTCAGAAGGAAAATTTCCATCTAATTTAAATGGATATTTTGAACTTTTTTTTCCATCCAAAATTACCTTCCAAATATTTTCCGTCCAACTTTACCTTCCATTTCGAAAAGTTATACGTATACAAATTAATCTTCCGATTTCCTATTTCCTATCAAAATTATTTCCTTCCTCAATATCCTTCTGAGTCAAAAAGGAAGGTAAAATTCGGAAGGTAACTTTGCTTTCCATATTTCCTTCTGAACTGTCAAAAAGGAAGGAAAATTTGCAGAAGTAATATCCTCTAATTCCTTCTTATTTGGCAAATTACCCTCCAAAAATCCTACCAACAAAGATGATATATTTGGATGGAATTGCATTTTCCTACCACTTTTACTTCTAATTCCTATCTAAATGGAAGGCAATTATGGAATATTTGTACATGGACCTTCTGTTTATAGGTGGATATTCCGTCCGAAGCATTTTAGGACCTTTTGTTGCGGAAGGTGAATCTTCCCAAATCCCAAAAAAACCTTCTAATATGGACGGAATGTGTAATATTCTGCCTTCTAAATACGAAGGTTAATCGCATATTTTCCTTCTAAAATTTAAAATATCCTACCGTAAGAGAATGTGCATATAGTAGGAATAGTCTTCCATTTCAGTTGACTGTTTTAGTTTTACCTTCCAATTTATACAGAATTTCCTTCTGATACCCACCTAGTTCTGCCTTCTAAATGCGAAGGTTAATCGCATATTTTCCGTCTAAATTTTAAAATTTCCTACCGTAAGAGAAGGTGCATTTAGTAGGAATAGTCTTCCATTTCAGTTGACTGTTTTAGTTTTACCTTCCAATATATACAGAATTTCCTTCTGATACCCATCTAGTATCAGAAGGAAAATCTGTGCCTTTTCCTCCCAATTTAGGAAGGCGATTCGAGGATATTCCTTCTAAGCAGAAGGTAATTCCAGTAGGAAAATATTTCCTCCCGTTTTTACATCCTGCTGTAGGTGATAACTCCTTTCGAATATCTTAATTATTCTCTCGCGGCAGAAAGGAAAAAGCAGACGGTAAGTTTTTGCTGCCATAATTACCTTCTATTGTAGGTAGTAATTTCGTATATTTGGGAGGATTTGTTTATCAGAAAATCCGGATTCGCCATCTGATACAGAAAGAAAAAACGGAAGGTATTCCTGCTGTAATTACGTTCTATTGTTGGCCATAAACCTAAATATTTTGAAGGTAATCCATGTGAACATCAGAATTATTCATTTGCAACAAAAATATTCTTGATTCTAACCTTCAGCTTCAATGAATAACAGTTCGAATGGACAAGCCTTTCAAATATTTAGAATTACCACCTCAGAAAGTAACTACCGCAGGAAATTTTTTACCCTTCGGTTTTCCTCTCTGTTGCAGGTGCAATGTGCATGTATAATTCGACGGGTCGGGCCTTCCAAATACTTTTGAAATTACCACCTAAAAATGAAAGTAAATATGAGAGAAACTATTACCTTCCATTTTTTTCAGTTACAAGATGATAATTTAGATATTCCAAGGGAGAAACTCACTCGAATGTCCTTCCTGCAAATAAATAAGGAAAGAGTTATGAAAGTACCCACTAAACGTATTCTGCAACCCACCAAATACTTACACAATATTACTGTTCTCTTGATGAGTTTCTACATATCATATTAAACATATATTGGGATTAAAACAAAATGAAACAACTGTTAATATATGTTATCATCATGAAATATATATTAATCCAAAAACTACAACACTTAAGTATAAAATCTTTCCTGGGATTATTATTGTGCTGGTTTGAGAAGGATGAAGACCCGCAGTCAGTGGCATTTTTTCGTTGATTTCTTGCTGATGTAAAATTAGCCATGGAATTAATGCTTTTGAGATTTTTTTTCTATGCAATACGTTCGGTATAACAGTTTTTAGCTCAAAGCCAGTGATGCCCTTCAGGTCGTCTACATTAGAATAACCATTTTCTGAAATGACATTAAAAAGAACATTATAAATAAATCATGACCTGTATTATTACCACAGGACAGGCGGCTATTTTTTGATTACGATATTTTGGCGCTGTACGCCACTGAGCTCAGTTACGATAGTCCTGAGAACTATACATGGGCAAGCCCATCACCCCACGGCGTTTCAACGAACTTTATCGCTAATCGCCCCAGAGTGAAATGTACAGAATTTTGACGATACATACCCGCTATCTAACTACGCCACGGCCCGTTAGAGTGAGAAACCGGGCAGCAAGCTGCACGGCGGGCTAGCCTCACCCCCTAACTCCCAGATTTGGTCGGATTTCTCCAGTCAAATAATGCCTAATAATAAAAAGGTATTGGTATATATGCAGTATAGGAACAAGTTCTACATTGTTGATTTTTTAACGTCACCCGACTATATTCACCACGTTAATTCCGAATCTGCAATAATATTTATTCGGACTCAATAAATAAGCGAGATATAGGCATTTAAGGAAGTGTCAAACACCTACATTTCGGTAGTTTAAGTTAGTTTTTTTTTAAACAATTCATCAACACCTAAATGACAGTAGGTTAAGTTAAAACATAAAAACTAATTTCAAAAATATATATATTTAGGAATCAGCGTGGTGAATATAGTCAGGTGATATTGAAAAATCAACAAACTAGAAGAGGTACCTAAACTAGAATAATACCAAAAATAAAATTTATTCTTTTCTAAAACAACTAATCTAATCGCTTCCGCCATATAGGTGTTCGTAATATAGGTATTAGGATAAAAACTAACAACCTACCATATGGTTTTAACACTTTTGAAGTGCCTATATCTCGCTTATTTATTGAATCCGAATAAATATTATTGCAGATTCGAAATCAGCGTGTTAAATATATACGGGTGACTTTAAAAAATCAACAATCTAGGAGAGGTTCCTATACTGCATATATTAAATTGCTGCAAAATTGAGAGACACCGACAACGTTACTATTTTATATAACATAATAATAATTATTATTATATTTACTTCAATGCCTGGAAGCCGTCCCTGAACGTCCATTTAAACGTGAGTGGGCTTGTATTGCCTCCGATGCGCTAGATTTTGTGTAAATGCACTTTTCACAATCGAGTAAGAACCTGTCTTTTCCGAATAAACATTACTTTTTGACCGTTGATGCGCGCGCTTATTGCAATCACTCGTAATTACATCAATGTACTGATTTGCGAAGCTGGCCGGTCGCCGGATAGGGTCACGGCAGTCGGGACGTAAATCGATTACTCGGATGATCGATAAGTCTATTAACCTATGTATTATACAACCCAACAAAGTCACTTTTGACTATGGGTCGACAAGAAACGGAGGCACTAATAACATATATAGTAAAATAAATCTCGAAGTCTCATATCTATATAGTATTATTAAATATCTATCTATAAAGTATATGCTTATATGTATTATGTATGTATATGTGTATGTATACGTGTATATCTATATATGTATGTATATATTATCTATTATATGTATGTATATTTAAATATTATTTTATCACATACTGTTATATTATTATGTACCTACACATGATTTACTAAATAAAATATGTTACTCTTATTCATTAGACACTATGTATATAAAAAAAATCATACCGTAAAACAAGTAATCTACACTAAATACCGTAGTATAGCCGGGGCCTAATTAGGACGGCTTTGTAAACAAAATAAACTATATAGTTTTGATATACAAATTTGACTTTTAATTTAAAAATATATATATAATTGTGATTATAAATGATGTCAATATAAAGTATCGATAGTATTTACTAATGTCTATTATATAGGTATGATAGGTCGGATATTTTATTTAGTGAGTGTACAGCGTCCAGCTTATTTGTATAGTCGCAACACACCTCAGAAACCTTGCATGTTTCATCGTCACCACAAATAATTGAAGAGGTCGGGGCAATAACGGATCTAAGCCACAATTTTTGAATTTTCACGATTTTAGTGAAATGGCATCTGTAAAGAAGGTTTCAAACCAATATCAGATGACAGGTTTTCAAACCAATAGACAGATGTCCTCACCAAGCTATAAATAACTTGTTGCTGGCTTGCAAACCAGTGGATTTTTAAAAAAACAAGAATATCATAAGCCACAACAGTCAATATGGCGACAGGTGATCGAATATCATTAAAGCGAAAACAGGTGACTTATAACGAAATAGACGGTATGGTTCAGGTTCGGATATTGGCTCTGACGATTCAGTAAACGATAGGGAAAATTCTCCACTAGTTCAAGTAAAAGTGATGAATCTACACCAAAATAGATAAATAGACATTTTAGTGGCTTGAGTCCTTTTTATTGCAGGATATGTGGCTTGTCTGTTAGGATATAACAACATTTTATTTTTTTTAAAATATAAAGTGGCCATATAAAGCTCGTTTTGAATTTTTTATGTATAAAGAGCGAAATTCCCTACTGTTAATTTAATTTTACGCGTTATACGTTAATAATAAATTGTAAATATATAGTTTAAATAACTATACTGCACGATTTCATAATAGACAAACTCAGTTTAATTCATATTTATTTATTGAACACTTAAAACATTACACAGTTTATTTACAATAATACCTATGTATATTAGGCCTAACAAAACTTGTCATTATTATTTTCAGGGGAGCTTCTGTACATCAAATTAAACAAGGAAATTGCTTTTTTTTTAATTTTGGCTTTTTTTCTGAAAAAAACATGTTTTTGTATATTAGGAAATTTTATTGTACAGTAGAATATTTCACATTAAAAACTGAGTGGAAAATCATTTACAACTTTTTTTGATTTAAGTCTTGGTTACCTTGTAAAATATTTTTTTATATTCAACATTCGAATATTCAGGTTTTTTTTTCTTAGTAACATAGGTCTAAATCAAAAAAGTTGTTTATAAAAAATCTACAATAAAAAAACGATTTTTACATTTTGTTTGATAGACAGAAGCTCCCCTGAAAATATAAGGACAAGAGTTGTTGTTAAACCTTATGTAGAGATTGTAGGTACACGCCGTATCTTACAATCTCTATGTTATATATAATATAATATCAAGGAACTGAAATCTTAAAGTATGTAACTACCAATCCTTTCTTTGCGATAGAATAGTGTCTTTTTTTTAATAAAAGCAGTTACTAATCTTAAAATTTCTTCAAATTGTGTAGCCGGTAGTTTCACAAATCTGATGGACTTAATATTTAACAACTTATTATACAACTTTTCCCATAATATCAAGTAGTGCCTTACTCGCATCTTCCTCTTCTTTTTTTAATTTTCATGGTAGCGACCACAATAGTCCCGGCAAGGTCTATTTTTGATGTTTGGATAGTGCAGGTGCCACAACGGTCTAGGTACTCGTGGCAAAATTACTTTGACGGAGCACACGCGAAACGTGTAACCAGAACGATAGAAGTCAAAGTACGCGGCAAGGGCTATTTTTTTATGTGCAGGTGCCATAACGGTCTAGGTAATCGTTGCTAAATAACTTTTCAGGAGAACACATGATACGTGTAGCCAGAACGCTAGAAATCAAAGACTGAGCTAGGCCCGATAGATAGGTTTCTAGTGAACATTATAGTTGAAAAACATCTACAACTTTTTTTGATTCAAGCCTTGGTTGCATAGGAAAATATTTTTTTATTTAACTTTTGTATATTCAGGTTTGTTTTTCCCATTAACAAACACCTATATCAAAAAAAGTTGTAGATGATTCTCCACTTCCTTTATCACGTAGAATAATTTCTTATACAAAAGAATCTTTTTAAACCCAAAAAAATGGTTTTTTCATAAAAAGTCAAAATGAAAAAAAAAAAATCTTGTTTAGTTTGTTGTACAGAATCACCCCTTAAAAATATGCCTGGTCGTTTCTAACATCCTGTATACTGAACAGTAAGAACCCATTTCGAGTCGATGTTTTGGGATCGTTCGATATTAATGTGTCAGATGGTACATCTCTAAGCCTGTATCTGCCCCGCAGTCAAATTTAGTAGGATAAACGGGTAAATCCCTCGGATTGAGGAATCGGTAGGAAAAGTAAAAAATAGGTGGTACATCTCTAGGCCTCTCTTTGCCAGCCAGGTATATTTAGAAGGAAAAACGGGTAATTCCATCAGATTGACGAATCGGTAGGAAAAGTAAAAAGATAGGGTAATGTTTTCGAGCGTTTATGTACTTACAAAAGGTATGTACCTACAACTAGCGAAAGTCTGTCTGTCTGTCCGGTTTTGGATTCTAGTGGATCCGAACAACTTGGCGCTTGATGGCCTGCTTATGTGATCTTAGGTCGGCCCAACTCACGGGTCAGCTCCTATCCGGTAGCCTACACTAAAGGGATTTAAGTTAGTTCTCGGCACTCGGAAGGTTGACAGTGATCTCTGAGTATTATATCTCCCTGAGTATTATCTTCATTACTTTACCGATTACTTTTTTGAACGTTTTGCTATGGCTACTTTACATAACCCAATCAAGCGTTTTACATAACCCAATCAAGGCAGCCCATGAAGACCACGCGTACACCCCTGACATGAAGAAATTCTTCAGAATATTTCGGGAATACTTCAGAACGCAATTGTAGCACACACACCGTTAAGGTGATGTATATGTAAACTTTGACAATTATATTTTTGGCAATATTTGAACCGTAGTGAAATAACAGATAGTGTTAGCCAACGGAAAAAATACTGTAACTAAAGGTATCTTTCTTAAGCACATAGCTATTTCAGATTTTTCAAAAAAGAAGGTCAAGAACATGGGGTATAGGAAAGTCAGAAATTATGGTGTTAAAGCTATTCAAAATATTTTGCAAGAATACGAATCAGACGTGGACTGAGGCCAAAACATCGTGGACCAAGAAGCGCAGAATTTGTCCTTAATAAGGAAGAAGTTCGTGATTTTAAAAATTAACTTATAAGATTTTAATTCGCAATGATATTATCATCTAATTTAAAAAGATTTTCCAAATAAAATATCTTATTTTGGACGGTTATCGTCAGCCAATTCTTCCATTTTAGATGGAAAAGGGTTTTATTCTTCACACTGAAAATTTGTTATTGTTTTAATTGGATAAAATACAAAAGAAAGTATATTATTCAGTTCTATTTTAGTAGGATCATATATTGTTACTGAATATTTCTCCCTGACTTAATAGGACACAGATTATTCCTTCTAAAATTTCCGACCAAATCAAGAACCTGCTAAATTAAACGATAATAACTTAGAAGGGTATAATTGTTCCGTCACTCTTTAGTAGGAGTATTCTTCTGATTATATTCACTACTGGTTTAGAAGGTAAGTAAGTACCTTCTGAAATGGGTGAAGTTTTATTACCGTTGGGTGGTAATCAGTCACATTTTGCCTACTAATTATTTCCCGCTGATTTTAAAGGTACATATTCTTCTATATTGGATGAAAATTTCACAAACGGAAGGTTAATCCGTTTTAAATTTTCCTAAAAAACGGCAACAATCAATTTGGAAGGATATTATCGTTTAATTTGAAAGGATTCTCGTCACGATAGTCCGTCCACCTCTAATTTGGAAGGTTACCATCAGCTAATTCATCCAGTTTAGATGGAATCGGAATGTTATTTTTTTTTGCTGAAAATTTCTCACTGTTTTAAAAGGTTAAATGTAGATGGAAAAATTATTGTTCCGACCATTTTTAGTGGGAACGTTTTTTATCACTGATATATCCAACCATGGCTTAATAGTATACAGATTATTCCTTCTAAAATTTCCGACCATTTCGAGAACCGGACAAATTAAACAGCACTAACTTAGAAGGAGTATAATTTTATTCCGTCACTATGTAGTTTGAATATTCTCCCGATGAAGGTACTGTTTTAGAAGGTAAGTAACTTCTGAATTGGGCGCACTTTTATCACTTTTGGACGGTAATCGGTTACATTTTACCTATCAATTATTTCCCGCTGATTTTGAAGGTACATATTCTTCTATATTTGATGAAAATTTCACAAACGAAAGGTTAATCCGTTTTAAATTTTCCTAACAAACGGCAACAATCAATTTGGAAGGATATTATGGTCTACTTTGAAAGAATTCTCGTCACGGTATTCCATCCACCTCTAATTTGGAAGGTTACCATCAGCTAAATCCTCCAGTTTAGATGGAATCGGGATGTTATTTTTTTTGCTGAAAAATTGTCACTGTTTTAAAAGGTTAAAATGTAGATGGAAAAATAGTGTTCCGACCTTTTTGGTGGGAACGCTTTTTATCACTGATATTTCCCACTGGCTTAAAAGGATACAGATTATCCCTTCTAAAATTTCCGACCATTTCGAGAACCGGACAAATTAAATGGTACTAACTTAGAAGGAGTATAATTTTGTTCCGCCACTATTTAGTAGGAATATTCTCCCGGTGATATTATCTACTAGATTAGAAGGTAAGTAACTTCTGAATTGGGTATACTTTTACACTTTTGGACGTTAATCGGTTACATTTTACCTACCAATTATTTCCCGCTGATTTTGAAGATACATATTCTTCTGTATTGGATAGAAATTTCACAAACGGAAGGTTAATCCGTTTTAAATTTTCTTACCAAACAGTTACAATCAATTTGGAAGGATATTATCGTCTAATTTGAAAGGATTTTCATCGCGATATTCCGTCCAAATAAAATACCTCTAATATGGTAGGTTACAATCAGCGAATTCTTCCATTTTAGATGGAAAAGTGGTGTCATTTATCCCACTAAAAATTTCTTACCGTTTTAAAAGGATTAATGTGGAAGGAAAAATATTGTTCCGTCCTATTTTGGCGGGAATATTTTACTAGAAGGTGATTCCTACTTGGTATAATCCTTCCAAATAATTTCCTTCCCTTATTTCATTCTGTATTAGATGGAAAAAAAATGTTCCTTCCAAATATTGGATGGAATTTTGCAATTTTCCGATTCGGACGGTAAACAAGGAAGGAAAAGTCCTTCTTTTTGAAAGGAAACGCTTTTGGAAGGACAAAATCAGAAGGTAAGTCAGGATATTTCTCTCAGTGTAGCAGCCTCACCCCTCACTATTAGACATGGCCGGATTTTTTCGTTCTCCCGTCTGCTCGCAGGTTCGAAGTCGCTTGCGCGGCCTCTACATGAATTAGTGGTAATTATAGCTGACCGTGGCGCCCTTTGCCCGTCTTTCACACGGGATCGAGTGGCAGCAGCACCGGCAACAGTTTGCCGGCTATCGGCAGAACAAAAACTAATGACGACCAAGAGTGCTTCAGTCTATCTTGGAAAACGGCGGTTGAAACATCGCCGAAACGTTATATTAAAAATAAGAGTAAGGGTACAGTAACAATTTTTATGGAGAAGTTAGTGTAACGTTAAACGTGATTGAAATCCTATATAAATTACTTCTCGCTAGATATTTTAGGTTCTTACAAAAAAATTAGGTAAATGGATGTTTTGCTCACTCAGCTCTCTAATTTCTCTTTTATGTGCAAAGTTCAACATTCTTTTTAAAATGTTATGAAATCTTTCAGGGAAAGTGAAATAATACATGGTTTTATGTTATAATATAACAGCAATATCGATAACAGTAAGAGCGTTGAAACTATTGAAATCCTAACCAAATCTAATGTCTAGTAACTAAATCAAATGTTTTATATAAATACAGGAACTCATCAATCAGCGGATTAATCCAGCAATAACTTAATCCGCATTAACACTGTCCTGTCACATGCATCACTATTAAATATGTTTTTATGGAAATATTATATCGAAGCAAGCGTAATTCCAGAACGATATAAATATAAGAAGTGCGATAAATATTAAAAAGATACGATCACATTTGACTCGTTAATTGGTGGGTAATTTATATCGGTTGTTTGACCGGACTTGTGAACGCGTCTTAATCAAGAGCCGCTTATTTTATGTGAATAAATCAATAAGTTTAAAAACACTTTCGAATGTACGATAATCGCTCGGGAATACGAAGAGTTATGAGATTTAGAGGGTTTTCGACCAATTGAAGTGTTTACAAGATTATCGCGGCTATCGGGGTTTATTTATGGGTTTGCAATGTTTGAGGGTAATAAAATATTATAACAAATGACGTAATGGGCGGTTACTTAATTTTAATTGTTTGTGTAAGTGATATGTCTGTAGGGCCATATTAGGGACCATGCTCAGAAAATAAAGGAATATCGGGAAACGTAACTGCCAAGAGTCAATTATTATTGTTATAGATTTCACCGTAGATATTATGCTAGGTCTCATATTATGAAATTTCGTCTCCGAAACATCGTCAGGCTTGATTTGAATGATATATGATAGTATAGAATAGAATAGAGTAATAAATTTTATTTTATTTTATTCTGGAACCAAACAGAACTACATACAATTCAATAAAAACCTATTAAAAAGTGACAAAAATTCATTAATGTGATTCCGAATATAAAGTATACAAAATGAACGCAATATAATTTTATATTGTTTCCGCTTGAGAATGGGGGGAATCAGGATGGGAAGTGAGGTGAATGGGAGAGACAAAATAGATAAAAATATATTATGTATGTATATAAATATTTTTATATTTATATTTTTTTATTTATTTTTATATTTAATTTAATGAAATGATAGTATAGCATAGAACAGAATGTCAAACAATTTCTTCGGTGTTTAGCTTCATCGCTTCCTTTTTAGCTTCCTCAAGTTCATAATTGTTTCCGGGTTACGCTGGGATCTCCATATTAATAAGCTGTGTAACAAGCTTGGTCGCGCATGATATGCACTTTGGCGAATTGCTTTCATCCCCACTCCTGAAACTCATTTGCTGTGTTATTGCGAATAGGTCCACTGCAGCTTAATGTACGACGTAGAGATGTGGGCTAGTGTGTGAGACTGTCATCGCGCTTTCGTTCTTTAGAAACGAGCTTTCCGCTATGTGGGTCTGTACTCCTCCCGAGACCTTTTCCGCTCATTGAGAATTCTGTCACTTCATGCATCATTATAATGGAATTCAAATTACTTCAAGAAAAGAATCACTAATCAGATTAATAATGCAAAACTCTCAAATAATCAAATATGCATCTTTGCATTTTAAAAGAACCCCCATTTCCTCGAACCTTTCAATTATTAATAGGAGGCATAACATCAGTTTCTATAGATAAACAACCTAACTTTTTATTTAAATATTTTATTTTATTTTGTGTTTATTGTTAAAACTGCTTAAAAGAGGTATAAAATTCCTATGTTTTACCTCTTTTTTCCACCTAAGTCCACATTTTCAAAAATAAATAATTCTCTTTCTAACTGAAAAGAATTATGTTTTTTATTCATTTAATATTATTATGATTACAAGAACGCATATAAAATTCATTATGGAATACGTACACAGTGGGCTCGATTGGGTTGTTTTTTACAATTTTCTCGAAACTTGTTTCTCGTTTTTGCGACTTTCATGTGTGAGTTTAAAGAATTTTACCCCAAAAGTGACCATTGGATAGGGATTTCAAAGACAGACTCATAACCATGTTGGCCTTACCGCTCTTTGCTACTCGTCTATGCGTCTATATTGCCCATTTAAGATTGTAGATAGTTATTATGATTGTAGTTATTATAATATTTCATATTATAAAGTGTGCCAGTGTTTCATATGTTATAATGATATTTCATATAAAGTTTCGTAATATCAAATGAAAATCATTCATTCATTTCATAATTCATTTATATTGGTGTTCTCCTTAGAATATGCACATGCTATGAGCATGTCAATTCCTTTAAATGGGAATAACATTAATATGTAACTTCGTCTACCTCATCTTTGATTTATTGTTCAATTTAATAATATAAAAAAAAAACATTATGTTTAAAATAGTATTTATTATGAATTATGAAATAATTAATATGTAAATAGATTACTATGTTTAAATTAACATACCTGACCATCTACAAACGTTTTTTTCGATTTTGTTTTGATACTTTTTATTCTCTGCTTATTTTTGTATAGTGCCCAAGATTAATATTATTTTTATGATCATTATTTATTTTATATGTATACCCACGTCCATGGAATCAGTTCTGTTTTTTTTAATTCGTCTGCTGTGTAAAGCCGACTTTAGTCAACGCTACTGTCAAATGAATATTTCTATTTGATTAGTTTTGTATCAATATATAATTAGCAATTGACGAATTCTAATATGTCATAACTAGCTTTAATTGATTATTTATTCTTCTATTTTATAATCAGAATGAATAAATTGAATAGTGAATACTGTGTACTAAACATGTCTTACCTATAGTATCCGCAGTACAAACTGGCGACTGGGGCAATTAGAGACAGTTAACATATGAATGGTACCATGTCGATAAAATATTTATCTATACTAATATTATAAAGAGGTAAAGTTTGTGATGTTGTAGGAAGTAATCCCTGGATCTAATGAACCGATTTTGAAAATTCTTTTACCAATAGAAAGAGACATTATTTGTGAGTGTCATAATTTATATATTAATCCGAAAAATGACGTGAATGACAGTGAAGACGAATATGAATAGCTTGCTGACTTTTTTTATTTTTTATTTTGATTTTTTTTTTTGTATAACAATTATTTTATTGTCAACTATTATAAATTTGATACTTTTATATTTTTATTTTAATAATTCAATATTATTATTTATATTTTTAACTTATATTATATTTATCGTATTGAAACA
Source organism: Micropterix aruncella (assembly GCA_944548615.1). Lineage (NCBI taxonomy): Eukaryota > Metazoa > Arthropoda > Insecta > Lepidoptera > Micropterigidae > Micropterix > Micropterix aruncella. The sequence goes on along the minus strand of OX155957.1, from coordinate 32,842,332 downwards.
ATACTGAAATAATATTTATTTCCCTCGTTTCATTACTTTATCGACATTCCTTTTGTATGCGTAAAACTACCTACACTACGGTTACAGGTATCGCTCCATAAGGCCGTGCAAGTGCGAAAGAGATAGCACGATTTCGATGAAAAATTACCTGACTCGCCACTTTGTAATGCGGATAGTATAGTTAGGAGCGATACAAACTATGCTTTATGTAAATATTAAAGTTGTATTTTTTTGGGATCTAAATAAATAAAATAGATATTTCTTATGCATATCAATTTATTGAGCATTGACATATTATTTTAAGTGGGTAAATTTGAACGACCATGGTGAGATGAATGCAAAGAATGCGCTTGTTTCCGATTTTTGCTTCTCATGGCGTTGACTTCCGTCACAATTTTAGGAAATTTTAACCGTAATAGGTTTGTAAATTATTATTATATTAGGTTCCGAAATTAGGCTAGTCCTATGCCTGATCAGCACACAGGGCGGAAGCAATTCATCTTGCTATTTTGTTTGAATAAAAAAATACCGCGATATCATCATGTATCTGCATTATGGGCCTAAAATTAAAAATCAATTACCTACAGCAGATTAAAAAAAAAACCTACAGTTTCGTGCCATAAAATTAGCATTTCAATGTGTTAATCGAAATTCGCTGGTACAGTCAAATCGATTGAAATTAATCATCGGCTACCTTTTATCCTGCTGCGGGTTGGTGGTCCAATTTCGCCCCAAGCATTTCTGAGAAGATTTAATAATGAAAAACAAAACAATGGCGGTGAATATACCACCTAATAGCAACCAGGATGAAATTTGGTTGAAGACTCGCTCTTATTATATCAATAAACGCAGTTTTTAGACGCTTGGATTATTCCAATTTAAAAAAATATGCTTTCCAAAATTCTGAAAAATTTGCCAAAAATTAGTCATGGAATGATCAGTTATTTCAAATTTGTTGAATACGTGAAATAGAAAAAATAGAAAAAAAAGAAAAGCAAGAAAAGTTAAAGTATAAAAATATCCTAAAGTGTTCTTAATATTATACGTATATTATATGTAGCAAATTAATATTATACGTAGCAAAATAAATCTGGAAAGTCATTTAAAAAAATAAATACACGACTGCCGTTAAGTGAACTATTGTATTTATAAATATTAGAAGCAATTTCTTGGCGTTGAAAAGCATGTTTTTTTCAGAAAATAAAGTTCTGCGTTAAAACAATATTCGTTGAAACAAAATTCAATTTACGGAAACTCCGTTACGCGTGTTATAAACGTTCAGTCATTAAGGTAGTAATCAATTTTATAGTATGATTTTTTATAGTGTAGTATGATGGAAGAAAAAATTTATAACAATGCTGAAATTGTTTTATTTCCGCTCAAATTTCCTGAGGAATTCTATTGTAGAAATGCACATATAGCTGGAACTTACGAAAAGGTTTTTTTTATTTCTGCTATTTATATTATGACGGTCACTGACCTTATGAAACAGTTTTAGATTTTTAGCGAACTTACATTATAATTGTAATCAAAAATGGTAAACCAACAGCACCAATATTAATTCGCTTAAAAATTTCCGGCAGCCTTTCTCTAAAAGCTTGCCTTTCAATATCAGCAGATCTACCCCATAACAGAGTGCCATAAGGTTTAATGAAAGTAGCTGGAGTAGACTAATTGGTCCGTGGCAATGTCAGTATTTTGTCTGATTCTCCTCACAGCAAAGTTGCAGTGCTAATTTTATTAGCTAAATTATATAAAAAAGTACCCTATTTAATTTATTTTTTAACACAAAAAAATAACAATGTTGCTTATTGAATTTTTCTTACGGTGAATGAATTGCCAATTATTTTTTTTCGTTAATATGTTATTGATATGGTGCGAAAGAAGAGGACGGCGATATTGTTTTCAATTCTTTATTTCAGAAATCACACAATATTATTCTGAATAATTACATTAAAGAATAAAGTTATTTAAAGAATAAACCCGGTTACGGTTTTCAATTATACTACAGAAATTACGTTGACAACTACTCAATAAAACTTAAATAACTAAATTTTTACTACTACATAAGATGCATGTGTTAGAGTGTGTGTGTGAGTGTGTTGAGTGTGTATGTAAAGTTTAACCGTAAATAATAATACTAAAAACGTATATAGAGTATAATAATAGTAGGTAAAATAGCTTAAATGAATAGTCAACTTATTGTATTGCGTAGGATTTGAAATACGGAGTATTTGTAAGTGCTTATGGGTATATTAAAAATATCAATAGCAGTTAAATGTGTATAGATACAATATCAATACCACTTAAATATTCACAGCAGCGCGCGTGTGTGTGTGTGTGTGAGCGTAGGCGTCATTGTGAGGGTTAAGTATCTAGAATGTCCAACATATTGTGTAAAAGTTCTGGGGTAAACATTGTTTTCAGTTTATAAACGTATATAAAATAATAATTTCCATTGTCACAACAGCATAACAACAGTAATATAATTAGTACAGGGCGCCCGCGTTTTACATGACTGATTTTTGAGATCCAGGCTTTTATCTTTGGGGGTCCTCCGTCCATTCATATTTCCATACGCAGCTACAATCGAAGTGTACACCTTTGTCATGGTATGGACACTTAAACGATTCTTCCAGTGTTACCAAGTTTGCATCTGTTGCCATTTAGTGCCACCCATGTTTCCTTTTCCATAACGACAATGGATGACTTAATTCCAAATTCAGCCGCAACGCTCAATGATATAGCGGCGGCGGGTTCGGCGACTACGAAATATCACGATCAGCTCGGCGACACGAAATATCACGATCAGCTGTTTGCTGATAACTAGTAGATTATGTCGATAGAAAATCACTCGATTGCGATTAATAAAATCAAAAATATCGACGAAAATAGTTCCAAAATGGTGTGAAATATCACTCAGTTACGCAGTCACGATGCATTAGTTTCTCACGTTTTGGTCAAAACCTAAGTTAATTACCGTAAAAATAATTTATCGAGAAGCGTTAAAGTACATGTCAACTGGACCAGTGGCGTAATTGAACGGGTAGAGATAAAAATCAGTATGCTTACGTCAAATGGTGTTTAGGATCCCTCTTTTATATTCCAAAACATAAGCTGTCAGAACCGTGAAGAATCGCCATCATCTTGGAAATATACCATTTTTTGCAGATTTTAACATATTTTTCAAAAACTATCGACTTAAACGAAATGAAAATTATTATCACAATGAATGTTTATTTAATTGTAGACAAAAAAGTTCTACGTCAGTATGTTACGATAAAATTAACGGAATTGCACTTCCAATTCTGTCGATCGAATACAATAACAAGATACACACTTTCACACATGTTACACGCACATAATATAAACACGTCATAGTAGGGTTGGTTGTAAGAGATTATCATATGATAATAACTCCGCCCATTGTGAAATTTCACAATAAAGAGTAGATACAAGCAAATGTAGCTCTCAATACATGGCGACTTTCATCAAGTTTGCTTCATTTGCTTCATTCATCGTGCTCATCAGCTGGATTCACTGATGAGACTATTTCGTATTCGTCCATATTGCTGCTGTATAGATTATCATCATCATTGTTACCTTTATTTTTCTCTGTTTCGCATTGAAATAAGAACTCACTAAATTGAATCAAGATATTCTCGAGTGATGACAACATATGCTCGAGCATTTTATTCCTACTTTTCGACACAATGTCCTGTAACTCTTCTTGAAATGGCACGAAATTTCAGTTAATATACTCTGTGGAGCGGGGCCCTCCACAGAGTCTATTAACTCAACTATAAAATTGTATAATATTAAAAAATTGTAAAGAAACATTGTAGAAAACAGTATAATATTGTTATATTTGATAAGGTTTGTAAAGAAATCCGTTTATAGGATGATGTTTTTATTTAAAATAAAATTAGTAAAAGCTACTTAAAAAGTAGCGAAGGAAATCCCAGCTTGTATTGGGAAATGCTTATGTTTGAATGAGATATACTTACGGATGTGCACGACTTTCGACGGTGCAATGTAAGTTTAAAGGTCCTTTTGCAGTCGACTAACGATCACTATTCATCCATATATCTCATAAATAGGGCTTATGATCAACGATTGGCAAAACGGGTTCTATTTTCCAAGACGACTGCAATCCCTCATGGTCCTCACACCTTAAACTTTGGGAAGTGACAGGGGGACCTTAAATAATTATGTAAATTTTCATCTATGCACGTTCTATTACGATTTATTTGTTGATTACGATTACTTTTGAAGCTAGAATGACGGGGTTTTTCACATTAGCAAGAGTAAATTTAATCACCTTTGTTATAAATTACTATCTGCGAATCAATCCAACACAACAGACAGAGCTGCGTTTATGTCTTACTCTTAATATGCGAAAAAACCCCGGATAGGTTCATGCTAACGCAAGAGTTCATGATGAGATTAGTGTTCATTATAATGGAGGACCTGCAGTCGATCTGCAATAACTACATATACCCTCATAATCTCCTGCATGAAGGTACTTAGGCCTCTTTTCATTGTCATGCCATCTGCTCTAGATTTTTTTCATAAAACTAATTTCAATGCTGCCTTTCGACAACTTCAGTGTGATACAATAGTAATGTCCAAATTGAAGTTATGATCAAATCGAAAATAATCTCACTTTCATCGCGTCATATAAACGACTTTATTTTTCACATTATTTATTGCATTGTACGATAACGCAGCGCATCCAGTACGATCGTAATTTATGATTTTTGTAAACTTTCACTCTATGTGTTTCTGTGTATACCGAATATTGCAAGCGACATGTTTATAACGATAAAGTAGACATAAACAATATAAGGTGTTTTATGATTTTATATATTTAAATCATAAGCATCAGGTATTGATAAAATCACTTGGAGGTGTCAACTATAACGGTCGACCCCGTCACCTCAGACAGTTTTAACGATACTGATCATTCTATCTCCCGCGAGGTGGGCGTAAAAGGCGAGTGGCGTAACTAGACAGTGGACAAAAAGTCCACAGACGCCACTCGCCCGTAAGAAGCAACACCTTACCGCGAGAATCTAGAAAGTGAAACCAGCTGGCCGACCTAACGCCCTCACTCTCAGTTTTGGCCGGATTAGTCCGTCCTCCAGTCCGGTCACAGGTTCGAAGTCGCGGCCTCTACCGGCTGTTAGCGGTAATTCAGTTCGAATTTATCGCGGACCGTGGCGCCCTTTGCACGTCTTTCACACGGGATCGGGTGGCCAACGGGTAGTTTCAAGAGTAGCTGACATCAGGTCAACAGCCATCCCCGCTTTTGGGGAAACCTGTAAAATCGTTTCCAGACGATCCGGATATTCGCCGGAGTCCACAGTCGATTTGCTAACACCGCACGATGCGCAAACCACCTAGCAGGGCCCAATGCATTCTCCCAGATGATCCGATCCCATCTGTTCACGACGCAGCTGTGACACAGGGTAAACAGTGCCATTTCCAGGTACGCCCTTCTTCGAGGAGGCTACCGGGTGGGAGTTAAACCGTAAGTTAGGTCGACCCGAGATATCGAGCAGGTCATATGGCGCAAGCTGCACGGAACTGTTAGCTGCCAACGGATCAGTTATCGTGGACATAGCAATGCCGGGAAATGGTTTATTTTGAAGGTTTTGATTGGTAATTACTCAAAATATCCCAATATATAAGTGACACAGGTCATCCCATGGCTACTCAGTCAATTTCTTTATAATAGTCGCGTCTTCATTGAAAGTGGCACGATTTTCTGCAATTTTGAAGCATGTCGGCGTAACTGATCGGGATCTCCTCACATCTCAGTGTCCTGAGCCACGGCAAGGTACTCACAAATCGACAATTTTTTGAAAAGAAACTCTACCTCAAACTTACCATGATTCGATTCCAGCCAGGCTTTTGACAGTACTTCTGAGAATATTTCGTTTTGTCCGAAGCGGTTGTACAATGCCCGCTAAAAATTTCAACAAAGAATATGCGGTGTTGTAGATTTGGCTCACATTATTTATCCTTGTGGATTTCTTGGTCCAGGCTATTGTAGGCAGGATATTTTTCTGTCCCATTTAGAAGAATCAAAAGAATTCATCGAATAACCTAGCTTTAGAGACCTATGGTGTGCGTTGGCACCTAAAATATGTACAGATAATTCCAGTCAAGCAAACCACAAAATGTAATCAACCAAAATCAAATTTGTAACATGGAACAAACCAATCTCTTCGATTAGAAAAATTTACTTAGGTTTCTTCCAAAAACGACCTATATTACAAGTCACGTTTATAGACCCTTATACTCGTATTTAAATAATATTTTATTTTATTTGTAACTATCAATACAAAAAATAGACAAAATACACAAAATTACAAATTTAAACGGAAGAATAGACAATGACTACGTAATCAAACTACAGACGCTGCAAATTAGGGGTATCCTCAGGATATCTGTTAACCTGGTTTTCAGGTTACACTCATTAATGGTACCACTACTTAATTAATTTAAAATAAAATAATCAAAATCATATAAATTTAAAAAATCAAAACTTAATATCAAAATAATCAAAATGGCGACATAATCACGACAGATTTTTTTAAGAAATGAAAAACCGTAGCTATAATAAATTACCATATTTTTTTTGTTGCTATTAAACATCTTTTTTAATATCATATTTTTGTAGTGGTCCTCGAATATTCCAATTGAATTCGATTGCAATACCATTCGCAGAGGAATCCATACAACCGCAGAATAATACATTATGTTGTACAAGTACAGATATCAGTAAATTTGCAATGTACATCATGCATTGTGAAATATACATTCCTGTATAAATAAAAATATAAAAAAATAATATCGCTTATAATATTTTGGTTATATTGTGACGATGTGGCGCTGACGACTGTGGTGAACGCGTAACCGCCCCCAGTGAGATGCAATGCGTGGTGCTTCAACATTTTCGTCATTTCGACAATGTTGTAAAGTTCGCTTTGCACTTCATAAAGCCGCATAAGCGGCGGCAAAAGTCGCGTCGCGTCTCGGCAGCAATTCGCGAAGAAATGCTTTACAACTGTTGTTGCGAACCATCTTTTCCATAATGCACCCGCGACCTTTACGAATCCCACTACACCAGAGTAATGAGAGGGTTTCGACGTAGTTCAAGTGCAATGCTCTCTAACCAATAAAATATGTCGAATAATGTGCCATTAGAGGTCGGGTTCGGGAATAAGGATAGACCCCTTCACTCTTCCGAGTTTCAAAATATTATAACTATATGTCGACAAAAGTAATTTGAAATGATGACCAAATTCCGCCAGCAGTAAATCTGTCCTTCAAAATTTAGCCCAATTCTCACGTAATTTCGGCCTTTGCAATGTCCATAAGCAAAATACGAAAAGGTATACGGATAAAACCAAATATCCATTTACAAAAGTTTTCTAATGTATCCACTTCTCGTTTAAAGTATTTGCTAAAAAGCTTTTCCTAAATATACAGATGATAGACTGAAATAGATAGACAGATTAACAGTTCTTTAATCCTTTAGGAGGATTCTTGTCTTGTCTAATTATTTTCTTACAAACTGTCATCTTTATGCGGCCACGTCCAGATTGTCATCAGCCATAACTGCAATTAATCTATTATATAACATATACATTCGATTAGGTATTATTCATATAAAAACGAAGATCGCTTTAAATCATGTATTATTCATATATAGTTTTGTATATTAATTTGTATTATAGTATTATTGCTATTATGCTATAATTTACATTGCTTATTTTACCTATTTACTCTGACCCACCTAGATACGAGACAGTTCAGTCCTAGTTAAGCACCGAGCATTTGCCATATTTGTGGGATCAATTTTTCTGAGTTAAATACAATATCGATGATAATGTGGTTAAATGTACAAAAACAATATATGAATAACGACTTTTAAATTAAAGTAGAAAAATCAATTAAATTGGGATGGTGTAAATTATTTAGCTTGCTCCTTAATCAATTTATAGCGATCCTCTTTGGGAAAGTTTGTAAACACGGGTATCACATTTTTATACATAAATAATACGCATTGATAGAAAAGTGATTTCGTATGGTAAGCAGAGTATGATTACTACTAGAATCTATCCTGGTAGCATCATTTTAATAATATGAGATTAAATCTCTTCATGAGGTTTTATTCGTTAGTTTTCAAAATTTTATTTTAGATAAACTAAACAAACTACCTGTAATACTTTTGTTTACTCACTCTGTCATTGTGGTGATACTGCTTGATCTGGCAGAGGACTTGGCCACCAAGGTGGAGGCGAAATAACTAAAGTTAACATGTACTTAATCAGAGGTTCCTATTGGTTCCGCTCAGCTTGGGTGACGTTGACCAATATTTATGTCAACCTGGCCTACTTAACTCACAGTTTAACTCTTATTCCATCCGATAGCTTTCTGGCACAGGAACTTAAGCTGTCAAAGACGCTGTGACTTTCTGCCACGGCTGTAAACTGCAGTCGGAGTCGGTTGTGATCAGAAGTTTGCGGATTAGGGGGAACACATGGTGCGGAACTGGGCGGTTGGTGCGCTATCCGGTTTTCTAGACACGCTGCCTATCAAGAGAATAATCGGGGGGAGGGGAGGTGTCTAGAGACGTATGTCTCCTAGAGAGCTGGGGTAGTTGTCGACCTGACGACAACTAATTTTGAATTGATCTGATGGCCACCCAATCCCGAGTGACCATGAAGGGCAAAGGGCACCTCGGTCCGCGATTTATTCAAACTGAATTACCGCTTACGTCAGGTAGAGGCCACGCAAGCGACATCAAATCAGTTACCAGACTGGAGGACGGAGACATCCAAGACAAATCCGGTAGTGAGGGCGCGATTTTGGCCTGCTGAGTTCATTTCCCAGTGCCTTGCAGCGAGGCTTTTGGCTTTCGCTGTGTCGTACCTAAGTCCCTGCGTTCACCCCACGGTTGATATAATGAATATAATATCGGTATACCCTCCTGGGGTGGAGGGTTTGCCCGTAGTAGGTGACAAATCAAAAGTGTACTTAATCAGAATACGGTTTGTAAGTGCGCCACGAGCGTAGCGCATCCCGAACCGAATGCAGAAATATTTTACCCATGTGAAATAACAAACTTTTATTACGACCTGGCGAAATTTAAACTGAATAGCGACGACACAGATATCACAGGCAGTAACTCTGCCAGCAATGCGGTTGGGGAATACGGCGTGTATACAATATGTAATAATATTAATGAAACGGAATGAAATAATACGACTGATAGCGCGCGAGATCTTCGACCCCAATAAAGTCCGATTTGTTCGACAGCTGAAGATGATTGGCGAATAGGCGGCTAGTTAAAAGCTAAAATCAGAGACTACCCGTGACTCGAATTTGCATATTTTTGCTCTACAGCCTTGTTAAAGTTGTGAGAGTGGCCACCCTTCACTAGACTCCAATTGATTGTGAGCGTAGAGTGGATCTCATCGTGAAGTTTTCTCCGTGAATGAAAGTCGTGGATGAAAGTAGAAGTATTTAATCAGAAGGTTGAAGTGAGTCACCAGTTCTTAACGCCTTGATTGTTATTTCGCCGTAGTGTATTAGTGTGGGCGCGAGGTGAAACCGTAGTAGTGTGTCCGAAGTGTGTAGTCGAGGAGCGAGGCTTGACGATCGGAATCGCGGGTAATGCAGGTACTGCTTGATAATGAAGCGTAGTCGCGGTTACTATCCGCCAAGGAAATGATATGTAGAGCGCGGTAACTATCCGCCAAGGGAATGATATCGATTGATTGAAATGTACTACGTTTTATACCGTGAGCGGTGATGTAATAGCTATGAGTGGGGTGCGACATGTGTATCGATCCAAAGAAATGACATGAGTCATCGCTTGACTGTGCATAAATTGCCGAATTTAGTTGGAAATTAACTGCAGCTGGCTCGTGTAGATTTGAGCGAGTTTGCGGTTTCCATTCTGTGGAAATTACTTTTTTGTTGTGGGTATGTTGGACCGACAGGGCTCCAACAAAGTCTTGGTATAATTGAGTATTGAGGATTTTTCCACAACTTCCCCTTTCTTAGGCTTTTTATTTGATTCAGCTCTTTCCGCTATTCGTCATATAGTAAAAAGAAAAAAGGCGTAATTCAGTATTTAGTATTCAGTATTCAATTTATTCATTCAGAATATACAATAAAAGCATGAATTATGAATTAAAGCTAATTATCGCATATTAGAATTCGTCAGTTTAAATGTAGATATAAAACGATTAAAGCATAAATATTAATTCGACAATAGTGTTGACTAAAGTCGGCTTTACACGGCAGACAAATAAAAAATAAAAAAAATAGAGCTGAATCCATGTACATGAGTATACATATAAAATAGATAATTATTATAAGAATATTAATAGTCATCAAGCACTTTATACAAAAAATAATCACACAATAGGAAGTATCAAAACAAAATTGGAAAAAACAAAGTATGTATGTATATGATGAGGTATGTTACATTACACATTGTAATCTACATATTAAATATTAAATTCATAATATTATTATTAAACAATAAGAACTAAAATGAGGCACCTGAAAGTTACATATTAATGTTATTCCCATTTGAATGAATTGGCATGCTCAAAAAAAATCACCCGGCTTATAGAAAGCATGTGTGGATTGCAGCTTTTGTTTAATAAATCTTTTAAACGCCTTTGTTTCCATCTTTCTTGTGGAGTGTGGTAGCTGGTTAAAGAACTTATAGCTCAAGTATCCAAAGGACTTTTGTGTCTGCGTAAGGCGTACTTTAGGCAGGATAACGTCATCACGTCTGCGTGTATTGTGGGAGTGCATATTCCCGTTTACCTCTTGTTCGTTAATATTTGATTTAGCATATAGTAGACATTGTAAAATATATTGAGACGTAAAAGTCAGTATTTTGTACTTAAGAAAATATGGTTCGCAGTGCGTGTCACGGGATACTCCTGCAATTGCTCTTAGTGCACTTTTCTGTAAATTGTCGCAGTATCCACTTTTTCCTAAAAGTACTATCTTTATGCATCGTGAACAGAAGAACTTTAGGTTCAAAAACATCCGAGTAGCCGGTGCACTACATTGAAGTGATGCAGTCTCCTCTCGTACGTTTGTTTGTTTATACCCTTAATTGTGAAAATGTCACAATGGGCGGGTTTATTGTCGCTACTATGACGTGTTATATGTATGTGTGCGTGTAACATGTCTGTAAGTGTGTGTCTTGTTATTGCATTCGATCGACAGAATTGAAAATGCGATTCCGTTAATTTGATCCCAACGGAAAATGATGACCCAGCCGGGAATCGAACCCGGGACCTCACAATATAAGATCAGGCGACCTAACCACTATGCCACCGGGCCGTGTACGTCCTACCTAGGTGCGACGGTTTAAGCGCCTGATGATTTAAATTTATTTATTTCAATTAATTTCGCTTATATATTGCTTTTATTCAGACGTGGATAGGTATATGGCGGACTCCATAAAGATGAGGCAAATAAAGCGACACTGCTGGCATAAGCTTTGTATAATAATAATAACATTTCATATTGAGAGAAAGTAGCAAAATAGGCGTGTACCTACACAGAAACTAATTAAATAAATTAATGCACGTGCTAGGGTAGATTCTTTCTTTTGCATTTGTTTTGTTTTTATTAAAAAAACTGTTTGTATAAATAAGCACTCAGTCAGTAAGTTAAAAAAGTGGCTGCTAGGTGATGGCAACAATCTTCTATACAAACAAAGATATGAGTATTTGTTTTTGAACTTTTTTATAACTATAACGATTAAGATTATTGTAGCTGTTTAAAAGCTTAGGTATAATTGATAAACCTACGGTATTTGCCATTTTGAATTATTTTTATATTTTGATTATGATTATGATTATGTGTCTCTGAAAACTACGATTAGTGTTTTTGTTGTTTTTTAAATCTTTTATTTTTGTATATATAGTAAAATGTATTAATTATATATTCTGCATACTATTATAACTTGATTGTGATTATTTATAATGATTATTTAATAACTGCCATGTTTTTATTATTTACGCATGACTTATTTTTTCAAATTTATCTTATTTATAGGTGATTTTGTTGTTATGACAATTTTATATTAATTAATGTACATTGTGTTTATAGAATGTTCGCCCAAGCACAAGCTGTGCTTAGTAGGGCGACATCGGACAATAAACATCATCTTATAAGAGTTTAATTTCAGGCTGTGGTGTGAGTAATTAAGTATAATATTTTATTTGATGTTTTAATTGTTAATTATATTTTTTGTGAATTGCTTTATGAATAAATAAATAAGCAAAATTTCAGTTTTTCTGTGCGCACGTATGTAATTTTAAAGTCAAACTAAAACCTATGACAATAGTATACTATACATATAGATTGTTATCCTCACTCAATAAATTTATACATATTAGTAATATTGTAGTAATACATACTTGTATTATTAGTAACATTGTAATTTATGCAAATGGTATTTATTAGTAATATGTATATAATAAAAATTAATGTAATTGATAATGTCAGTAATGTGTTTGTCGTTAATTTAATATAAGGTTCGCAATATAAATGTAGTTAAAATATTTGCAAGTTCGAAAAATAAGACCGTGCGTTTTAAGGCATTTTGAACCACATTATATTACACGTGAAAAGCCTGTCATCCCTGTATTCAAGAGAATTAGAATCTAGAAGTAGGCCTGCTTTCAGGAATAAACTCGTTGTCTATACCAATGTTGTAACTAAGGCCTACTCTAAACTAATTATTAGAGAATGATATTTATGCGTATTTGGCAGCGTTCAGATCTAACTTGTTTTAGATAGTCAGTAGGTATAGAATTATATTAACAGTAAATGCTACTCAGGGTTATTAAGCCTCACGCACCTTATGTGTGGAAGAATGTTTTATTTCATTTCATTTCATATATTAATAAACTATCAATGTACACGCAGGAAAAGTATATCTGTGTGATATCACGTCTTGGATGCGGCTGGCGATACTCGAGAGTATGATAGAAATTTCAAACAGTCACAATCGTGAAACGGAAAATGCCAGACTAATTTGACATCGAATTATATATTACTCCCTATTTCTGCTCGCGCTGCTTCTTCGTACATGTATCCCATATCTAGAAAGCTTTTTCCACACAAGTAAGGATAGCACTGAGTTTGTATTGCTTCAAAAGCTGGCGCGAAGAGCAAGTTAACACCCGTTCATATATTTCCCTAGTTTCCTCTCTTACCCTTTCTGTTCCCGGCGACATTATTTATTTATTTATTTATTTATTTCAGAATTAATTACTATAAAAATATTGATTTTGCTTACAAAAATAACTGGAACAGAATTGCAAAACCTTAACCTTATGCTTATTTGATTCTGTCACTAAACTGGGAATATCCCGTTCTAGGGTGGACAGGGTTCTAATAATAAACTAAGTTATTTTAAAGATTTAACATTTGCTCATAAAACTAAATTGCCTTACAATTTGGTCTTCAAAAAAAAAAAAAACAAAAAAATATATTAGTAATTAAAAAGTAATAAACCGATATGGTTTATTACTTTTTTAATAAAATAGTTTGTGTTTAATTTTCTGCCGGATGTTTAATTTAAGATACATTTGATACAAGCTGTCTTAATAAGTGATTTTAATAATAGTATTTATCATATTTTTACAGCAAAACATGTTTTTTACTAGATTAAGGTTACATGTAGGATATTTCTATAACGCAATAAGTTCGCCGATTGGTTTCATTAAATAAAGCGTTTTATTATTATTATAATATTAAACATTTGCAATTATTTGCATGTAATAAAAGAAGTAGATAAAGAAGTGATAAAAGGTAACGTTATCAAAAATGCCGTTTTATTTGGCCCGGAGTAAGGGTCTTATCTAAACATCCTATACGAAGTGCCTCATAGATGAGGATCAGTGATATCAATCGCTTCGCAAGGAGATCAAAGTGTCCTTTGTCTACATAACGCTGCCATTGCAGTCGATCTTCAAGAAGAAGTGTGACATCCATGAACTGTCGAGAAATGCGAACGCCCTTCCGCTCGGAGCGCGGCCAATTAACACCCGGCCCTAACCGTTGGAAAAGGTTTATTCGGCAAACAACAGGCGTGTAAGTTCAACTGAACGGCTGTGCAAGTATTTGAACTCGCGCGTTCCGAAAACGTGCCCACCGAGCCCATCTTGCCACAGCCGTCTCGATCCACCGGAGTAATTGGGACGGCGAACTGTTGTCTCGTCTGATTTTTTAAAGTTGGACTGGTTCGTGTTTAGTTTTAGATGCCTATGAGTGAATCCCAACCAAAAATGTTTAAATTGATGTATGTATGCGTGTAGCATGTGTGTAAGTGTATGTATTGTTATTGAATTCAATCGACAGAATTAAAATGCAATTCCGTTAATTTTATCCCAACGGAAAATGATAACCCAGCCGGGAATCTAAGCTAGGACCTTACGATGTAAAATAGGGCGAACTAACCACTATGCACCGGGCCGTGTAAGATCTTAAAGTTTTATGTTTTTAAAGTTTCTTGAGTATATCCATCCTATTCTTCAAGTATAGCCGCCTTCAGCTCTTGGATGTTGTATGGAGCAAACCGTCGACTTCTCACTCGTTTTTTTAAGTCGTACCATACGTATTCGATCGGTTATTTTATTATAATACACACACTGTATTTATTATTCAGTCTCTGTTATATCAATTGCTATGGCTATGTGTAGCGCAGGATTTACGTATAAGTTACACAAGCTATATCTTATGGCCCATATCGTCGTCAGAATGTTTGGTTCCCCCTTTGGGCCCCGAAAAGTGCAAAGCTCGCCCCGAGATTTCGACGGCCTAAGGGCCCCTACAATCCGACATTGGCTATGTGCATCGACCAGCACCGACTTCTAATTTCTTTGGAACCTATGCATGTACCTTCTTATGTTACTGATCGTCTGGAAAGCTTATGCATACTAATAAACGAATAAGCAAACAATGGCATACACAAAGAGCACACATATTTAATAGAGTGCTTTGTTTTCAAACTACGATATATACAGTTGTCACAGCGATGTCTTACGTACTTGTAACATAGAAACAGACACAATAAACATTGGAATACTTTCCATATGGTTCGACTGAGAGAACTTTAATCGGGTTAAAACATTTTTTTCTTGTCTGAAGAATATTTCGTAATAATAATATGTATACGAAGAAAGTAAGTGTAGTAGTTTCGGCCCTATTCACTATAAAACGAAATCGTATATTGCCATTAGTATGTGAGCGTAATTTAAACTTAATCTAAAATAGGGATGGCAAAATAGGGATTAATCCCTATTCTCTCAACAAAAAAAAGACACATGGAAATAGGATTATAGTCTTTCCTATATCTTTTCTTTTATTATGAGTTTTAAAAAAAAAAATAATTAAGGAAAACACATTAGTATGCTATAGTATACAGAAACTTATTTATTTATTTATTTTATTTTCGGGAAACATACAGCGCTTCATTAATTATTACTAATTATTCTAATACAGTGTTTCGCTGGCCGATTAATTGTTTCCTACATTATTTTCTTATACGGTAAATCAAAAGTTGCATTGCACTAAATTAAATTACAATTGAACTATTGCAAGGATAGGAAAGGAGAGGAATGGGATATATGTAAGATAGGATATAAGTATAGTCTTTGCTATTCTAATTTTCGCTCTGAGTGTTTTGAAACAATTTGTGTACTTACTATATAATCACTGCCTAGACGCCTAGTGAGCTAAGGACAGCCTCGCTGAATTTAGGTGGATTCGAGTAAAAAATGTCGATATCTTCGAATCGACTATTGTATGTGGTCATCAAGCGGTGCATAACAGAGTTTTGGGCGTAACTAGTGTTCACACGAGGGATTTCGAACGTACGAGGAGAGCGAAATACAAAATTGTCTTGATTCTAATGTTAGAATCTATACAATTCTAAGACGATTTCTACGAATTACAAATTTGTGTATTTTATAATTCTAGTAAATTTAAAAAAATGCATATTTCTTAATACAAAACATATTACACTTGCTTGGGAGTTGTGTACGTATGTCATATGTCGTTTGCTGGGAGTTGTGTACGTATGTCATATGTCGTTTGCTGGGAGTTGTGTACTTTATTATCAAGCATATTCTTCTGACACCAATCATATTGGCAATTATTTGCAATGAAACATATAAAGGAGGCGTAGGTGCCAAATATATTGACAATTACCGGCAATGATACATTTCGTCGGTCTATATGTGAGAACTCGTACGCTCCAAAAAAACGAATTTGAGTTTTTTTATTATTATTGGTGTAAAATAACATTCTGCCGTTCTGTTCATGTCTCGAGGGCTCACATTGCTTAGTTTTCTTGTAATTTTCTTTGCAGTGTCATTTCGTAGGCATGAACTGATTATTTTTCCGGTGATACCTCTTACGTGCTTAGTACTGATTCCTCCTTAACAACTTAACTCTTTGAAAATTTTAAGTGTTCGCACAGTAAAGTAGTATTTTTTATTTCTTTTCCTATTTACACAACAAAAAAAAACAACTCATGAATGAAGTTATACAGTTTTTTTCTTACCTTAAAAGTTTGCTTGTTGACGTGTACGAGGTCTTCCATATGAAGCGACGATATACGACAAATACACAAAAATAAGTCTGTTTAAGGCTGTTGGTATTCAATTTTATCCTTTTACCACACGTTTGCAATATACCTACTAATTTTGTATATAATTATGAAGATACCTGTTCACTTTTTACTTTCACTTTGTTTATATGAATTAAATAGCGGATAATATATTCATTCTTTTAATTTTGTAATATCCTTTTCATTATTTAGTTTCTACATTGAAATGTGGACTATTAATTTATCCGGACATACTCTACCGCCACATCGTTTCCACTTCCACTAAAACACTTTCGAGCAACTGTTTACACATTGGAAAGGCGTTCGATAGCCGTATCGAAACACCGCGCCGCCCGCCCCTTCCGAAAATATTTCGATTGGAATCCGATCGGTAATGGTGTGATAGAGGGGCAGATCGCCGTTAATTAATGTTTCCATATCCATTTTACATGATTAAGTCATTAAGTCATTAATATCTTTAATAGGTACCACGGGCTTTAATGTTTCCATTTGGGCTGCGAGCGAGAGTTGAGCTGCATTCGTAATCGATTTCTAATATCTGAATGTTATTGCCCTAACTAAATAATTATTTATATTATCCTATCCTACTGGCGCTATCTACTGGATTATTTATATTGTAAAATACTGGAGAATATCGTAATATTTTAGGTTGAATGAGAGCTTTGGTTTTGTCATATACTACGGGTGAACCCGCCACCCCCAACTAGAGTTGTCAACTACAACGAGCGAACCCGTCACCTCAGGAAGTTTTAACGATTAGTCGTTCTATCTCCCTGGAGTGAGCGCAGAAGACTTGGACAAAACAGTCCACCGTCAAGCTCCGCCACAAACCTATAAGAGGCCAACGCCTTAACAGCGAGATAGCCAGGAGTGTTACCCAGCGGGCTTACACTCACGTCCTTACTTCCAACTGCGACCAGATTACTCCGGTCTCTCGATTGGTTACGAGTTCGAGGTCGCTTGCGCGGTCCTCTCCCTTACGAAGCGGTGAAACGGTGTATACCGAATCTATCGCGGATCACGGCATCCTTTACCCGGCCGTTCACCCAGGATCGGGTAGCCGATGGTCGTTTCAAGAGCAGGCGCCGTAAGGCCCGCACCCACACCCGCTCTATAGGAAACAGTACTGATTCCAGACTCCCCCGACTGTTAGTCAGAGTGCGCAATCGATTGGCTACGCCGCACGGTGCGCAGACCGTCCAGGAGCGCCAGAAGAGTGATTCCTAGAGGAAACTAAGGAACCCTAAGGCCAGAGTCCTACCCAGGCTCGCACTTCATGCGTGGAGGCCGTCGGATGGGTGCACCCGTGAGTGTGACCAACCCTGAACAGAATGGGTCTTCGTGGCCAACTCAGCAAGGGCCCCTTAGCCCGCCACCCCCAGGAAGGTGTAACGGTAGCGATCATTCTTTCAAACGTGGGGTGAACCTAGAGATTTGGGAACAAGACAGTCCACCGTCTAACTACGCCAGATTCCCGTGAGAGTCCTACATCTTTCCGCGTGGCACTAGGAATGCAATCCAACTGGCAACTTCGCACCATCAGTACCAGATTTGGCCGGATTTTTACTTTCTCCTAGTCGCAGGTTTGAAGTCGCTTGCGCGGCCTCTAAATTAGTTCGGATCGTGGTAAATTAGTTCGGATCGTGGTGCAATTCACCCGTCTTTCACACGGGGCCGGGTCGCTAGCGGGTCGTACAGCTGACATCAGGTCATCAACCACCCGCGCTGCTTAGGAAACGTATGCGATAAGCAAAACGTTTAACCGCCCTCGGTTATTCGCCGGAGTGCACAGTTAATTGGCTGGCGTTGCACGATGCGCAAACCGCCCAGCAGCCCCCGAAAGCTATCCCACAGAGAATCCGATCCCGCTTATATAAAAGTGGCTGATTTCAATAGTGAGATATATCTAATTAGTGCGAGTTTTATTGTGCTACCCGCGGCCCCGTCTGAATCAAAGTCTCTCTATTATTGGAATGAAGACGTTCAAGCAGTTCATTTTAATAAATGCGATAGAGTCCTCTTCATCTCTCTAAAAGGATATAGAAAATTGACCACTTCGCTGGTGTTATTTAATTTTAAATAATAACTAGTAATTATATTAAAAAGAATAAAAAACACAACTGCCGTTGTAGAAAGTGAACTATTGTATTTATAATTATTTTTATTACGGTTTTTTTTATGAAATATTTGTAGTTTATGTATTTAATTATATAGATACATGTATATTTCTGGAAAGTACTCAATCAGACCTTTCATTTGATACTAAACACGATATATTTATGTTAATTTATTGACATTTGGACATTTAGACAACTGCTTACTTGATATTTTGATAGTTTAGGTAGGATGACATATCGTTTCTAACAATACCACACACTTCTAAATCGGTTTAAGCGTTTAGAAGTTATGTCGGAATAAAGAAATGGAAAACATACATAGATGAACCCTGAACATATTGCATTCCTTTTTTTTGTTGGACAGTCGTGTAAAGCACAATGACATATAATTTTGAAGAGATGTGTTATGAACGATTTTTGTTTTGTGCTCATGGTTATTTCCTTCATACTACTTCGTTTTCTTTAATTTCCGTTTAAAATTAATCCAATATTGATTACAATTGAGAACCCTAAAGATACACGATCCTATGTTAACTTACCACATGGCCGTTTAATTAGCGCTCTAGGCGACGCTAGAGTACCCGTCTGGTCTTGAAATTGGGTCACGTTTGTAATTTGTTACAGATAAATTGTGGCTACAAAGTCGCCGCTGCAGCGTGCACTGCTGTAATCTCTTTATTTTAAGAGTTAGTTAAAGACAATTAGCTTTATCGCTGTTATCTGTAGTTTGTACGCTGGGAAAATGACGAGGTCCTAGTGATAATGTTTCCGTGAAGTAAATGTTCGAATGTACAGTTCAATTATAATGTTTGCAACCGGTTGAAAATGCGTGGAACAATGCGGCCTTGGGTTTTTATTATCGGTTATATCATTGTCATTATCCTTGAGCAAACTATCCAAAATCTAAACTTTAAAAAGTATTGGAGTAAGCTACAAAAATATAGAACAGCTGCTGTTACTTCGTAGATTATAACGGTGATAGGGTGACGTTCTCGGCGCCCGGTAATTTAAAAAATCCGTCGTGCACACAACTCTCACTGTACCTTGCTGGGAGCTAATGGGCGTTGTTCCAGTTTAAATGTTGCATAGGGTCGGTCAAACGTACGGGTCAAGACTCACCCGGCGACCTCGACGCAAAAAGGAGAGCCAAGGTAGGTCGCTGGCCTGCGGGCCAGTCTTCCTTAGGAATCAGCCTTCGGGCGCTCCTGGACGGTTTCCGAACCGTTCGGCGTCAGCCAATCGATTGTGCATTCCGACTAACAGCCGGGGGAGTCTGGAAAAAGTAATGTTTCCTATAGAGCGGGGGTAGTTGTTAACCGAATGACTACTGCTCTTGAAACGACCATTCGGCAACCCGATCCCGGGAGAATACGCCGGGCAAAGAATGCCGTGGTCCGCGATAGATTCAGTAGACACCCTATCACCGCTTTATAAGGGAGAGGACCGCGCAAGCGACCTAGATCCTGGAACCAGTCAGGAGGCAGGAGGTATTCTGAAGGTTAATTCTAGACGGAGATATCCTTCCAAACGATATGAAAGCGAATTATATGTATTGTTATTAACCATGTTCTTCGCGTGTAAGAACAGCTTTAAAGCAGTAAAACATTCTCCCTTTCACCTTCGTTTTGCCTGCATTTCCGGTCGCAAATCTTAGCAAATTCTCCGCAGAAACCTTGAATGTACATGAAACACTATGTCGGATCTTATCGTCGTCTGATTTATATGGCAGACTAATTCGCGCTTGTTAGCAATAAAGCGCCTTGAATGTGCAAGAAAATTAGTTGGGAATTGCGCCATAATAAAAGGGAAACAGAATTAGGTATAAAACCAACGATGCGTTAAGAGATAGGTAATTTATTTTACATGAAATATGTTCCGCCATGATCATAAACCAATTTTAAAATATTTTTATAAATTATTCTCATAATATGACGTTCGGGAAAACGTACATCAAGAAACAGGTTATTTTAGACGGTTACATAAGTGCATTTAGATGTTCTCATAATTGGCATTTGGTCTTCAGTGTGACTAACTACATAACTCTCAAGTTTCTCATATTTCTTGTGCTTAAGAGGCCCCTAGTCGTAGTAGGTAACCCTGAATTCAACGCGGTTGAAAAGCTCTATATTTCACAATACGCGTATTCAGAACAAGATATATTTCGCAATAAATAGAGTACACAATTATGACTGCAGATATTGTGCCAGGGATCAACATTTCTTTTGTAGATGGCTGGTGCCCAATTCCGTGCAAATATCAAATATTTTCTTAATTTTATTATTTTGGAAAAAGTAATCAATATAACGGAAATTTACTATAGAATTTCTGTAAATTTATGTATGTCTCGAATGGAATGAAATATAAAAAAAAGGTAGTGTCACCCCAAGACTTTCCCGGCAAATAGCCAAGGACTGTTTTCATCTGAATATAAATATTATAAATAAAATCGATGAGCGCCCTCTCTAGGCCGGCGGACGAACCCGTTTGGGTTCAGTTACAGAAGAGCCTCTAGCGGCGCAGTTCGTTTATCGGCTAGCCTCGGGCGGCTCAGCGTTAATAGTTTATTAAAATGTATGGCGGAATTTAAATATTATTAGTGCAGCTCGTATATGAGACATTTCAACTAAAATTTCACAATGTGATTTCCGCCCAACAAGGAATCTGTGTACCGAATTCCAACGCCCCTTCGTAGACTAATTTCAACCACAAATGATGCCTGCATACTAAACTTTAGCTCAATCGGATTAAGCGTTTGGGCGCTATCGCGAGGGAAAACACACAGACTCACAGACACACATTACATTACATTTACGTCGTGTCCAATTGGTGGCTAAAAACCGCTCTTGGACGTGTCAAAATATTTCTGTTTTAAGTAATAAGTGTCATTACTACTTTAATCTTTACGTTACATACATTGTATATATTAATTTTAAAAAATATACAGTATCTAAGAAACTTTGGAACCTACTAAAAGTTAGTCGTCGTAGAATCGTATTTCAAAACAAATTAAAGAATAGTCAATGGCTACCTACTAAACACACAATAATTAAAATAGTCAGTTAAAAAGTTGAATAATCAAAGCAGAAGTTTAACAATTGAAATAGTCAATAAATCAAATATATACGTACTAAAAACTGTACATAGTAACATCCAAAATAATAAGTAATTTGTTAAATAATCAACTAAAGCTAAATCTTAAATTTAAATACTAGAAGTACATATATAATTATCATTCAAATTGGTACAATATTTGCAAAGTCATGGCCCTCGAATTCGGTCAGATTATAGAAAGGGTGGCCTATCAGCATCTCCTTAACCCTTCAGGCCTCGGCCCCTCAGCCGATTGACAAGTTGATGTCCCAAAAAAATTTAGTAAAAATTAGTAAAAAAATTGAATTATGACACTGTCTCACCAAAAACATTAATTACTGCCAAACCACTGTACCCATCATTAAAATGAAACATATTAACATAATAAAACATAATAAAATAAAACTAATTAAATTAAAATAAAATTAAATCGGGCCAGTCACGCTGAATCAGTTTGTGGCCGATATCGGCCAATCGGGGCTTGAGGGGTTAATGTTTTTTTTAAATTGTTTGTCCTCCAGTTGTTTGATAGTGGTAGGGAGTAAATTGTAGAATACTTCTATCTGAAAATGGTCAGATAGTCAGAAGGTGGAAGATATACTTCTATCTGAAAATGGTCTCAACCGTTTCAAGGGGGCTCAAAATTAATATTTCTGTCTTCACCTCGAAACATACATTTTGCACGTTCATAATACTTTTCCTCCTTGTCGGTTGGTTGGTTGGGAAAGTAAAAACTGAGCTGTTTTCAATTCTTTCATTCCGGTTTTAATATTACGTTTAAAGTAAGCCCTTTTTTTGTCCTGATAGCTTTGTGTCCTGATAGCTTTGTGTATGATAGATATGGGTATTAATTGGTGGAGATTGTTACGGCGGAGGTAAAATAGAATAGAATAGAATAGAATAGAATAACTTTATTGTGCTATAAAAACATAACAATGAATATTACTCTGGTTTTATAGAAAAGACAATTTATACACAAATGGCGGACTTATCGCTATAGCGATATCTTACAGTCAACCATTTGATGAAAGAGCCATAATTTATTTCACTTTCTAGTTTGATTAGTGTTTTTTTTAAAAGATCAGTAGGTAACAGTTTTTTAGTTTAATATTATGATTTCTTTTTTTATTTATTTACTCGATGATCATTTTAATTATATTTATATTTGGTATTTCAAAACCTATTTTGCATAATAATATATTTCATTTTATAGATCTGACAAACTTTTACAAATCTAATTTGACATCTTTTGATGTTATTTTTAATTTTGAATAAATCCTAATATTTTTATCCACAAACATTTTTAAAAATAATTCTAGAAGTATTACTCAGCTATTATTAGAAATACTTTTGGCTATTTTAAAATAATTCTTTAATTTTAATACCATCTTAAATCTGTTTGTCTAAATGATATTCCATGAGTCTAAATGATATTCCAAAAATATAATTTTTTTATAGATAAAAGACGGAAATACCCATTTCCACCCCCCCTCCCCCCAAAGACAATTAGGACCATTTCTAGACTGAAGTATGTCAGTGAGTCTGTGTGTGTTTGTATGTTTTGGTTGCAATATCTCGTATGCAAGCGACGCAAACAATATTCAAAGTCCTCCAGCTATATCTAAGAAAATATTTCATCATTATTGTAAAACTACCATTTTAATACCACGGTAAATACTACAAATATACTATGAATCGCCGCAAGGTGGAGGTTGTATTGGCGGAGAGGGGGAAATAGGAGGGGGTTGTCTACTTGCTGGGAAAGTCTTGGGGTGACACAACCGATTTTTTCTTTAAATTATAACCAAACGTTTGCACAAGTAAAATCATTTTCTGGTACGCCTGCCTTAGTACAGGCCTAGGCCTATTTAGGCGGCCGCGGCGTCGTAGTGATGAAGATGCTGCAGTGTGCTTATTTTTTGCTACTAGTATAAGCACGATTTTTTTTTATATACTGCAGGAATGTGCATATCGTGCTTTGGTTTTCCAATAAATAAATAAAAATTAATTAAATTAATTTGTGGAGACGAAGCACAGTGCGGTGTGGTGCATTGCCCGCTCTGCCGGGTTATTAAATTAAGGAAGATGAGATATAAGTCTTGAGAATAAGGATTCGTCAGTGTCGGCGGTTGGCCAGTTGACGGGCGATTATTCGGACGTCCGACGAATGTTTGGACCGGCGAATCAGCACGCCCGCTGACCCGCTCGAAAGTGCTTTTTAATTACGTCCCAATTATATTCGGACCTTAAACGTCACAGAGCGACCCTGCAGCGCCGCGCAAACAAGGCGGGGGCGGCCGTTCCCAGAAACGACACTGAACTGGATAACGCCATGCAATCGATGCATTCATTGATTATATAGCGTATTAGATTGATCACCGTCGTACTACAATTAGGGGTGGTGAACGGTTTCGTGCAGCTTGGGCCACAAGATCCACTTCGTTCTCGGATCGGCTCAACTCACAATTCAGCTCCTATTCAGAAGTCTCCTCGTGTGGAAGGCTACCCCGGGTAAGACTCTCGCATCTTAGGCCTAAAAGCTGGTTTCTCGCAGCGGGATTGCATCCCGGCACCACTGGACGATTTGTGCACCGTTCGGCGAAGCCAATCGATTGTGCATTCTGACTAACTGCTGAAAAAGTCTGGAGACTATGGAAATACACTGTCTCCTAGACAGCGGGGATGGATGTTGAACTGTTGTCATGGCACTCTTGAAATGACCTTGGACCACGACATGTGTGGCACTACCGGCAAAGAACGCCCAGGTCCGCGATAATTTCTAATTGAATTACCGCTGCAATATAACAGGTAGAGATTGATTTGATTTGATCTGATTTGTTAATTCCAGACGGAGATATCCTACCGAAACTGGTAGTTAGGGGACATGGCTGCCCGCTTTGTACCTTTCCCGGTACCTCGCCGTAAGGCGTCGGTCTCAACGGGCTGCTGGTGAACTAGACAGTAGATTGTCTTGTCTCTAAGTCTTCTACGCTCATCCCACGGCTGAAAGAATGATTACATATCGTTATACCAGCCTGGGGTGACGAGCTCACCCGTTTTAGTCGACACCGCCCTACTGTACTACAATCGGGCAACCAGGGTTATCAACTACAACGGGCGAACCCAACACAGGAAGTTTTAACGACAGTGATCGTTATATCTCCCGTGAGGTGAGCGTATATGACTTAGAGACAATGCAAATCTACCGTCTAACTAAGCCAACATGCCCGACAGAGGCAATCGCCTTACGGCGAGGCATCGGCAAAGGTATCCAGCGGGCAGCCTCGCCCCCTATCACCAGTTTTAGAAGGATATCTCCGTCTGGCATTAACCATCGGGATACCTCCAACCTCCCGATTGGTTACGGGTCCGAAGTCGATTGCGCGACCTCTATCTGCCGTATATTCAGCTGTGATTCAGTTTGAATCTATCGCGGACCAATGGCATCTTTTGCCCGGCTCTGAATTCAGGATCAGGTAGCCAATAGATATTTGGTCATTCATGCGTGGTTGACGACAGATCAATATCCAACCCCGCTGCTTAGGAGACAGTATATATCTATAGTCTCCAGACTCCTTCAGCAATTAATTAGAGTGCACAACTAATTGGCGTCGCCAAACGGTGCGCAAACTGTACAGTAGCGCCAGGAGGCAATCTCCCAGGTAAAACCGATCGACCAGTCGTGAGGCCTGAGATACGAGAGTCACCCGGGGTAGCCTTCCGCAAGAGGACACCACTGAATAGGAGTTGAAACATGAGTTGGACCGATCAGAGAATACAATAGCCCAAGCTGCATGAAATCGTTCGCTACCCACAATTGGGCAACCAGGCTTTTACTACAAAACGCATAGTCATAGTTTACAAAAAAGTTCTGTTTCTTTATTCCACCAACATTTCGAAACGCTTAATCCGATTTAGAAGTGTGTAGTATTGTTAGAATCGTCATGTCACCCCGACTATCATACGGTTGAACTGTTCAAATATCAAGTAAGTAGTTGTCTAAATGTCCAAAAGTCTTTAAATTTAACCACGAATATTTCATAAAAACCGTAATAAAAATAATTATAAATACAATAGTTCACTTTCTGTAACGGGAGTCGAGTTTTTTATTCTTTTTAATATATTTACTAGTTAACTAGGCCATTCAGATGGATACATATATTTCTATTACTATAGAGGATTCTATTTTTAAGTTTGACTACTTTGAAATACTTTTGACTATTTTAAACCTATTCTTTTAATTCCATATTAAGTCTTTTTTTCTAATGCTTCATGGTTTTCGAAATATAAGTACCTTATCTCTGTTTTTTGATTTTTTTCTTTGAAGTATTACCAAAAGCAAGTAAAATAATTTTTTGGTAAAGCAGCAGGCCTTAGTCCTGGCCTAGGCTAGTTAGGCGACGTTGGCATAGTGATCAAGATGCTGTATTGTGCTTCCCTTTTTGCTACTGGTTCAAACATTAATATTTGTAATGGTGCAGGAATGTGTATCTCGTGCTTTACTGTAAATAAATGAATGGAAATAAATAAATAAATAAAGTTCGTAAGATCCCGTTTGAGCAAAATCAGACTTTGTCTTTTACTACTACATCAATGTAAACAGCACGAGATAAACCGAAATATTCAGCTTCGAGCTATACAATAGCTTTTCTGCACTTAACAGGACTACTGGTCCGATGAAATAAGGAAAATGGCGGCAAGTGACTGGATCGGAAAGGAGGAGGATAGGGCGGAGTGGCGAGTAGAGATGGCTAATTCCGGGTGCACCCGCGTTTTGAATCCTCCTTACCCGGATGAAATCCACTTCCTCCTCAAAAATTATACCGACTACTATAGATCTAATGGATCTAATAGGCCCTGTAGGAGTTGTCCACGAAGACCCATTTATTTAGGGTCGGTCACATTCGCGGGTCAATACCCATCCGGCGGCCTCCACGCATGAAGTGCAAGCCCGGACATGACTCTAGTCTAAGGGCTATTTTCCCTCAAGCGTCAATCTTCTGGCGCTCCTGGACGGTTTGCGCACCGTGCGGCGTCAGCCAATCGATTGCGCGTTCTGACTATCACACGGGAGAGTCTGGTAACAGTACCGTCTCCTATAGAGCGGGGGTAGTTTTTCACTTTACGGCGACTGCTCTTTAAACGACTATCGGCTACCCGATTCCGGGTGAACAGCCGAACAAAGGATGCTGTGGTCCGCGATAGATTCAGTATACACCCTTTCACCGCTACGTAAGGGAGAGCCTCGAACTCGTAACCAGAGGGGAGACCGGAGTAATCTGGTTGCAACTGATAGTAACTGCGCGAGTGTCGGCCCGCTGCTTAACTTACCTGGCTATCTCGCGGTTAAGGCGTTGGCAAGTTTTTTTAAAAATAAATGAACTAAGACACATAATTCTTTTTATTTTAAGGTCTGCTCTGTGACGAGTATCAAAAGTAAATTATAAAAAAATGATGTAGTTAGAGCAAAATGATCATTAAACGAAATTCGAGAAATCGAGACTTTAATCATTTTCCCTACTGGGTTGTTTCGTTTAGAAAGCTTAGGCTTATTTTAACATACATAGGTATGTAGATATAATATCTCGCCAAGACGTGTGGCCGACGTGGCGGGTATCGGGCTAAATACCTCCAATCATGATGAACAGTACAACCTTATGACATCAAGGATACAGCTGGACCTGTCTGGATGAAGGAAACGGACAACCGATCCGGATGGAGAGTGATTGGAGAGGCGTATGCCTAACGGTGGGCGAATGCGCGCTGATGATGAAGAAGAAGAAGGTATGTAGAATGTTAGTACTCGGTTAGCAAGTGTCTTCAACCATTACATTAAACCAGAGGTAGAATCATTCGCACGACCGTCAGCCTAGTTCTATATTTATGGGCGGGCGTTACAACTAATTGCCCGCCCAATTGCGAACAACTTCGTACTGTCTGTCGATTACACGATGCATTTATCGATGGGCGGATCAGGCCATTACGACGCGACGCAACGTCGATAATTTAAACTCGAATCGCAGAGTGTTTTAATTATCCGCTTTCCAGCGGAAGGCGGCGCCCGAATTTGTCATTAGTAATTGAAAACGGATCCCCTCGTATTCATCAACGGCGTGAGACCTGGTTTACTCTTTTTCATGCGTATTTATTAAGGCGGAAGTAGCGATTACTGCTCTTTCTACCTTGGGAAGTTATGTGTTAGCCAGATTTTAATATTCATTCTTTTATATATTTATTAAATTATTGATTTTCACTTGCGAATTAACGCTAACAGACATATGCAAAATAGTCCTTCTTAATTACTTATCCCTCCGTATACGAGGTGGGGTATAACACACCCCAGCAGTTAAAAACTCCTAATAATTCTCAAACTATAAAAGACGCGCGAGTTCGTTTTCTCAGTATCTGCAAATGGGACTTTGGCGTTCCGATTAGTGCAATTCATTCAGCCTAGAATCAACCTCAGAGCGCGCGATATGTGAGTAAAGTGCGTTTGGGTATAACACACCCCACCTTGTATGGCTTTTTTCTATGAGTTCCTAAGAAAAGACAAGTCAAGTTTGTTTGTTACAAGTCAAGTTTGTTTTTGAATAAAAGTATATTTAAATGTATAAATAAATAATATGTGTTTCACTTAAACAGTCGATTACTTATTAATTATTAGTTATTACAATAATTTTCCTATTAGTATCTGCCATAAAGTATTATTTTTTGAAAACGGGATACGTCAAACCCCACCTAGTACTGGTTGATGAGTTTGGCGCTCGGGGTGGGGTTGATAGGTTTGGCGCGCGGGGTGGGGTTGTCTGCTTGCCGGGAAATACTTGGGGAGACACAACCGATTTTTTCTATATGTTTTAATAATTTTTATTGTATTACGTGGTTATTTTTGTATAAAGTACCTAGTTGACTATTAATATTTTTTGATATTTTTTATGTTGTATATTTTGTGGAAATACTTTATACCCATATTTTGTGGAAATACTAATATAACCATATTTTATGGAAATACTTCTGGTTTTAAAATTTAATCTAGAGTAGACCACTATCACACTGATATCACCGCAATTTAGTAGCTACCTAGCATGTGATCGTATGAACTTTACCTTCTCCTTTTGTAGACACATACTAAATAACTACTAGAAATTTAGTTCGTATATTATTAACATTACGACATGCGTTTATTGTGTATTCTGAATGAAGAAAGAGTAAGTTTTTATTATGGTTTCTGTACTGTTCTTCAACTGTTTATTTGGAGTAAAATATATTATCGCGTTTCTTTGACATAATTATCGTACAGATTCAATAATTAAATACCTAAAATAATAATATTGAGGCAAGAAACAAAATATCTCGATTTAAAATCACCGACTTACTTGTGAGAGTCGCAAAAAAATGTATATATTATTATTTTAGCCATGCAAGCACTAAAACACTGCCAAATTAAGATGTATTAAAGCCTGCTGGCCTTACAAGGTTGCGAATTAGTCTCGCAGCGGCTTAGCTTGCTTGTAATTTACAACAAAAAATTCAGTCAGATTACAATCTCTCACGCCCTCCACATAATTTATGGTAGATATTAGAGTAAAGTGAAGTCAGACTATCTAACGATTGCATCTTTGCTCCTTCGCAACGTTTACAATAAAGCATCGTTGTCACTGTCGCTTGTAATATTAATAAATATATCGAAATTCTTGATAATCACTAAGAAGGCTTAAATAGTAATAAAAAAATATTACACAATATTGAATATTCCTTAGGAAAGATTATTATTATTAATAATAATAATACAAAAGGCTAGCTTATTGCCGCATGACTATATCTTACAATACCTAATTACATTGCAGTTTTTAAGTTTTTAGGTTTTTCTACTCTTTATTGTGAAATTTCACAATGGTCGGGATTATTATCATACGGCAATCTCTTTCTTACAACCAACCCTACTATGAAGTGTTTATATGTATATGTGCATGTAACATGCGTGTAAGTGTGTGTCTTGTTATTGCATTCAATCGACAGAGTTGAAATGCAATTCCGTTAATTTGATCCCAACGGAAAATGGTGAGCCAGCCGGGAATCGAACCCGGGACCTTACAATGTAAGATCAGGCACCTAAACACTATGCCACTTGGGCACTAATAAAGGTGTCTACATAAAATACAAACTACTAAATTTAAAACTAAGAATGCCCGAGGAGAGGAAATTGATAGAGGAAAAACAGAGAAGAGGGAGAACTGGTTACTTCTTAAAGTAACTCTGTTTGAGGCGAGTCTTGAATGATTCGTATATTTTCTAAGAGATCTTTCTAGAGTCCTGTACCATGGACACAGAAGAGTAGGAGCAGGAATCAGTATTATGACAACGAATGTTGAGTAAATTATCTGACCTGTAATGAGGCTGACCGAAGTACGAGACCGAGGGAACTTAACGATTCAAAAAGCCAGTGGAGTTAGGATGGTGCTGATTGAGAGAATATATGATAGAGGAGAGCAAATATACGAATATTTCTACTTTAGCGTACTGGCAACAACTTTACCTGTGCCCTTTAGTCGTACACGTGATCATATACGTTATAATATAAAGGGGAAGTAGCGCGTTAGTTTCGGCGCGCATGTGATCACACATTTTTAAACACTTGTGTTCAGACATTATTCGTATATTTTTTTGTACAAAGTTTAATAACCCTTGCAAACATGTTAAATGAAACTTAAACTCATTGAAAAGCAAGAACGAGCTGAGA
Organism: Micropterix aruncella; assembly: GCA_944548615.1. Taxonomy (NCBI): domain Eukaryota; kingdom Metazoa; phylum Arthropoda; class Insecta; order Lepidoptera; family Micropterigidae; genus Micropterix; species Micropterix aruncella. The sequence continues at coordinate 32,811,692 of OX155957.1, read as the reverse complement.
GCGTTCAAAGGGACTTTCAATAATGTCTACGAAACGGTTACGTATTCTTGATGATACACGAAAAGCGATTACAAGGCGACACTGGTAACAAAAACATCATTTGTAAGAAGGCTAAAGTTATTTTCGCTGACTTCGTTAAGAAGACACCAGGATCATCGACTGCCGAAAAAGAAGTACAATTTAAGGGAAGTCATGGCTGGTTCGAGAAGTCTAAGAGAAGAACCAGCATCCACAGCGTTGTTAGGTACGATGAAGCAGCAAGCTCTGGCACAAAGTCAGCAGAGAACGTCATCGGCGACTTCAAGAAGCTCGTAGATTTTGAGGGTTACCTGCCGCAACAAGTTTGTAATTGTGATGAGACGAGTCTCTTCTGGAAATAGATACCGATGCAAACCTATATAACAAAAAAAAAAATTATATCCAGGCCTTTGCATGCATCCCAGAGAATGCATTTAAATAAACGTTAAAAATAAAATAAAAAAAAAAAAAAACTATTTTTTGGTATGGTATTTCAAATTAATTTATCATATTTTACATTAATTTAAATAGGAAAAATTGTTTCGCTTAACGAGTAAAATTCTGGGATGAATTATGGTCGTTATGAGAGGTTCCACTGTAATTCAAAATTAAATAACTTTTCGTAACATAGTAATATGCGTACCTTGCAATAGATGGCAGCACATGTGTCATTATTCAGAAACAATGTTTCAACAGTATTTTTTTTTTTTTTTTCAGTAACACATCTAGTAAACAATGTCATATTTGTAAGTAAGATGTTAGCAAGAAATTGATGCGACATTATTTTTAATGTTTGACACTGTCACCTAACTAGACCTAGGCCTGTTCTAAGGCAGACTTTTAATGACGATATTAAGTGTGTACTGTCAACTTAAACTATAGTTAGTACTTATTTTTAAATCGACAAATATAAAACTACAAATATTTACGCATATACAAATATAGGTAGATACTCATATATATCTATAGATAAAATATATATCCATATATGCACACATACACATACATAGATGTATACGAAAATAACAATAAAACCAAAATAAATAAAAATAAAAAGTAAAATAATATACATAGATATATAAATCAATTACATATTGATATAACGCTTACATACCTATAATAGTCATTTAAAATTATCATGGAAAAACTAAATACTAAGTACTAAATACTATCATTCAAAATACAACAGTCAGCATATTCCCTAAACCGTCCCTACCCACCTCCAACAACCAATCGGTTAGTGATTTTTTAAAAGTGGATGTGTTGTCACTACTTTTAATTGCTTCGGGAAAATTGTTATACATTCTAGGGCCAATATATCGGCCATCAGTCTGCTAGTCTGCGGTCATCAGTCTGGTCCATCAGTCTGCTATACAAATATCAACAATCAATTTGTAGATCTTTGGAATTAAAGTTACATTTTTAATATTTTATTATTATTAACATCTCTATAGGTAGGTATTGGTCCACGGCAGTCATGTCGTGAACACTTCCAAAAACTAGGGATATTGACCGTATATGCGATTTTTGCTCAAGAAGCTCTTTGCGAATTCTATTGCAATAAGAGCTCGGCCATATCCCACGAGGAAGTACATCGGCATGACACCAGGAATAAAACCCTGTATCTCCAACCGTTCGTAGCACGTACTGCCAAGTTCCAGGCGACTAGTCGATACTTAGGCCTCAAACTTTTCAATAAATTGCCCGAAAGACTAAAAGCAATTAAAAACATCGATATTTTCAAGAGATCCATCCGAGTCTATCTGCTTAAAATCAACATGTATGCCCATAACGACTTCTTAAAATATTTTGAAAATACATAGCATCGTATCTACCCATTTAATCTAATACATATTATTTACCGGTAATTGTTTTGTTGTAAACTGCTATCATATAGTCTATGTTTTTGTAAATTGGTAAGTTTAAAGCTATATATTGTATATCATCTCTTGTCTAAATTGAGTAACTAGTTTAAGATTAATTACTGTCATTCCTACACAATTGTATGGTTGTATTGGAAATAAATACCTTTTACTTTACTTTACTTTACTATATTTATCACACTTTTATATTTAGCACACTTTAATATTTTAGCACACTACTACATATATTTGCGAATGCCGGTGCAAATCCTCCGTTAGCTGCGTTCATTAGCAGCAAAGGCCGGCGATTTTAGTGAAATCTCTCGCCTTAAATAATCTTATCGCGTGCGAAGATTTAATAATGAAATTATAGGGTCGACAGCTAAATTGCTTCATTTTGGAAACATCGATCTCCTGTCGGGAAGAACGTCAAGTATTTCGCTTCTTTGGTGGCATTCTTGTCATTTGAGTGACCACCTGTGCGGGTTGCAGAGTTTTGTCGCAATCCTTGTTTTACTTTTCGATTTAATTTATTTTTTGAAATTCTCGATTTTTATTTGTAATATGTCACAGATGTCCCTTATTTCACGTTACTTGCATCCAAGTCTACTCTTTATATATGGTTGATATCGGCGATAACTTCTATCACTCTGAACAACACATATATCTATGCAAGACACACTAGTGTTCCTCTCTTTGAGAATTTGTTACAAAATGTATTATATCGCATTATACATTGCACGAATGTGGACAGCAAATTCTTTAATTTCATGTTACGTTGCGTAAGTCTGTACGTGGCATAAAAGATTTTTATAGTATTTTAGTAGCACTTTTGTAGTATTTTAGTACTATTTTCGTATTACATTTGCAGTATTTTTTGTGGTATTAAAACGGTTTTAAAAAAAAAAATGATGTAGTATTTTCTTAAATGCGAAAAAGGCCTTGAGTGCAAAGGGTTATTTTCATTAATTGATTTAATTTAGGAAAAATTTCCTGATATATTGATAATTACATGTGAACAACAATAAATTGTTGTTATATTATTTATTAAAATTATAATTATTTTTATTAAGTTAATAGTAATATCATTTTTTGTAAGCCAGAAGATCAATATATAATGAATTTATAAATAATGATATGAATTGAATTAAATTGAATAATTTTACCTGAAATTATTAGTCACATTAATTTTGTAGAAATCATAGATTTCAAATAATGTATTGATGCATCATCTGGATAAACGTTAAAAGTCATGTAATGTTATAATAATACACACTAATCGCAGCCGCCATCGGCAGCAATCTCCATAGTCATAATAACATACCTAATCATTTTTGAGATTGTATCCTGGAAGTTTTATAGTACATCCCATTTATTTATTTATTTATTTGTTTATTCATTTATTACTAATCAACATTAAAGATTAAACCAATGCATTGAAAAGTGAAATTAACAAAGATATCAACTACTTGTAGTAACTATACCAAACAGAATGTTGCCTTTAATTTAAACAGATGAATGTTGCCGGTAAAAATATCGAAATCTGGTGCTTTCGAGTTAATATTATTTAAGCGCCGCGAAGCACGCGTAAGGTTAGTGCGCGAGAACGGCTTCGCGAAAACATGGTGCGATCGAACACGAAGATAATTATTAAGCATGAAAATATTCACTTATAAGTATTCACCCCAGCTTACTAGTATTCACCACTAGTAAGCTGGGATGGGGTTATCAGTTGTATATCGAATTAGATTAAAAATATAGGATATGGTCAGCATTTCTCTTCTGAAACAGAGATAAATATGATAAATGCACTAGCCATGCCCAGCCATGCATATGATAAATGCACCAGGATACAAAAATGGATAACATCCGTACTGCTCGAACTACAAAAATTTTAAAAACACTACTGTACCTTTCCAGCGAGAGCTAATGGGCCCTGTTGTAGTTTGGCCACTAAGAACCATGTGTTCAGGGTCGATCTTACTCACGGGTAAACACCCATTCGGCGGCCTACACGTAGAAGTGCGGGCCAGGGTAGGACTCTTCGGAGTCAACCTTCGGGCGCTCCGGGGCGGTTTGCGCACCATGCGGCGTCAGCCAATCGATTGTGCGTTCTGACCGACAGCCAGGGGGGGTGTGTGGACACAGTACTGTCTCCTATAGAGGGGGGGGGGGGTAGTTGTTTACCTTACGGCAACTGCTGTTGAAACGACCAATCGGCTACCCGATACCGGGTGAACAGCTAGGCAAAGGATGCCGTGGTCCATGATAGATTCGGTAAACACCGTATCACCGCTACGTAAGGGAGAGGACCGCGCAAGCGGCCTAGAATTTGTAACCAGTGGGGAGACCGGAGTAATATGGTTGCAACTGGAATTAAGGGCGCGAGTGTCGGCCCGCTGGGTGATTAACCTGGTTATTTCGCGGTAAGGTGTTGGCTTGTTACGGGCGTGTGGCGTAACTAGACGTTGCCGGTGGACTGTTTTTGTCCAAAGCCTTCTACGCTCACCTCACGGGAGACAGAACGATCTAATATCGTTAAAACTTCCTGAGGTGACGAATTCGCCCGTTGTAGTCGGCAACTCTAGTTGTACCTTTACAGTATGAAAATATAGGTATTTTCACGCGGATTCCAAACAGCAAATCGTATTATAACTATAACCACCGACTTATATTCGAAAGTAGACCTGCTGTACATAATAAGGAATATATTCAGTTTAAACCTACCATGAAATATATATCAGAACCCTAATGGCCTGTTTTTGTCGGTAACCTATTTTTTAAAATTACTATTTTAACTTTATGAATGGTTAGGTGTACACACAAATACACTGAGGCACAATGTACTTACGTACACATCTAATCCGATAATATACGAGTATTATATGTCATTAATATATATTATACGGAATTTTACAACATGCAATTTTTTATTTTAATTTCTTTTAGATAAAATACAAGACAATCACAATTTTTTTGCAGGTAACCATGTAAAATTAAATCAAAATGTTTTAAAAAATAACGCATAATATACATCGCAGCGAGATACAAACCGTCTAGGTCTAGTTGGTTGTGCGACTTCCCCTCACCTTGTGTATGCTTGTAGAAATATATCAAAAGAGCTATATTTTTCACTTATGTATATTTGTGTGTAACTATTTTGTATCGATCTGTAATTATTATTAACAAAATGCATGTCCAGTTCTTTTTTTTTTCGTTACCTAAGAAAATTAAATAAAGAAATAAACAAGTACACGCTACACTTTACAATGCTCAAAATTCGTTCCCAATAAAAGCAAAATACGCACCGTGTCGAGTCATTCAATAAATCCGGCCGTTCAAGTCGCGGAACAATTAGTTCTCCGGAACAGTAAAATCAATCTGGTCCTTATAAATATCCAAATGATGACGATGGAATTATGCGCGGACATGCTCCATACTCTCGCCGAAAGAGTCGCCGCCTCGAATACTAATGCGCTCCAGCATGCTCGATTCATGCGAAATATGTCACGTCACTCTTTTTACAATTAATATTTATTTATTGAATGTCGAAATTATGCACAATGGCGATTTTTTAAATGGTACCTAATATTTAATGTAATAATACGAATTGACTACTCCTCCAATAGTAGTCTAAAATCTAGCATTCTAAATTCTAAATTCGAAGTGGCAGCCGCATTAATATTGAATTTTCATTAATAAAATTGTAATATAATATTAAATGGGACACAGAAGGAGCCTTTCCGAAGATTGTGCACGTTTTCAACTGTCTACTCTGCGATCATGAACAATCGGGCGTCCCTGGAAACGGTGAGTCTAAACTCACCAGCCAATCCTTTTGACACCGGGCCAAAGGACACTGTGACAAGATGGCAAGTCAATCTCGACCGCTGGGGCTACACAGCGAATCCAACTTGCGACTGTGGAATGCTGCAGGATAAAGACCACCTACTATCCTGCCCGCAGCTGTCAATCCCCACCACACACCAAAACTTACAAGTGACAAACGACAGGCCATCCAGGTCGCATATTTTTGAAAAGACGTGTCCTACCCTGGCCCGGACGCGTTAACAAACATCAACAGTAGTAATAGGACGAAATAATTTTTAATCTAGAAAATAAAATTAGTTTTTTTATTTGTTTATTTTATTTCATATCAAATAGCCCATATATTACATTCATGAAATGTCTTTTTGCATAATAATAAATATTATTAATGGCACAACAAGTAGTTTCAAAAACAAAAACCTGACGTTATTGTTCTGTTTATATTTTTCATCAATTTTATTTCGATTTTCTTCTTGAATGAATTTTATAGACTAAGTAATTGTATCATTGTTACGATTCTATTATCCATTGATTATATTATGTATTTTGTACTGATTTTATTTTAAAATATTATAGAATAATTGCAAAATATTGTGTCAAAATTTCCACGCCCGGGGAGGTGTTTTCGAAACAAAAATTGTATTACTTACTTATTACTTACATGATTTAATTTTTTTAAGGGATTGTATATTCAATTATTAGTTAGACTAATCATGTTCGAATATTGAAATTTTTATTCCGATTTTATCTATTTTACTTTTTCAACCCTATAATTTTAGGTAGGTATTTATTTGAAATTTTACATTTTTTTTTAATTTTAACTCTTAGTCATATTTTGAATTTTTGCATTCAATTGGTTTGGTTTTAATTTTTTATCACTGGTTTTATGATTCATAACTAAGTATACATCTTTTGCAAATTTCTATTTGACTACTACCTAAGTTATGTTCATATTTGTTCTATATTTTTATTCCGTTTGATATGATATTTTACTTACACAACGCTATTATCTTAACACTGATGTAGTTTCATTTAAAATTTAGATTTTTATTAACAGTTTTTATTTAATTTCTGATTCCTATATTTGGAATCCGTAGAAATATTATAAACCTAATATTGATGTATCATGTAATTTGTATTTGAAAGCATTCATGTATACAGGTGAGTATTTATTTGTGACACCACATTGTAACATGTGAATCCGTACGAGCGGTAAGCAAATTTTGATGATTTTTTTTTTTAAATCGCGAATAAATAATGTTTGCTATATTTTACCTACTGCTAGATGGCGCAAGGCGCTCAATGCTTGTCAAACTTTTATTTACCATTAAAAATTGTTCAAATTTACAAAAAAGAAAAAAAAGTTATTTTCTTTTTGTTTTTTTTTCGAATTTGTTTATTAAAATTTGCTTATTTACTCGTACTGATTCACCCACTACAAGAATGTCACAAATAAAAAAGTCACTATGTATATTAACTGATATAATGTGACGCGGTGGCTATTCTGAAAATCCCTTAAAATGATTAAGTCTATCTACCAGTAATACTTACATTTCGAGGTAGATGTGAGTTCTATCATCCTGCAGAAAGAGTTCTATCACATTCAAAAGCCAAATTGCGTCTTTCAGATGTTGCATACTCGGATACCGCTGGCGCCTCTACCCACTATATTACATGCTCAACTACTCGGGTGAGTGCTATGAGTGACGCTAATACAAAAGGTGGAGATGCATCCATTTTTCCTTTCATCGGAGCGCGACCTCGCGCATCGTCGAAAGCTTTAATTGAATCCGCTCCCAATACTCAGGGCCTTTTGAAGTAATTAATGTTTTCATTAATGGTGCCTTAATCGGCCGATATGATTCTTCATTAAAGCGTTCATTTGTCAGTTTGTCAGCCACCCAGGGAGCCGCTAATACGTTTTTAATGGCAACTGCAAGTTTCTCAGCATCGGTCGATCCGACAAAAAAGGCGATCGATTTCTTACGGAAGATCGGCTGCTTCTAGACAGTCAATCAAACTGATTGGTCAGTCGGCGAGTCTGACTGTTTGGGATTTGTGGGGCCACCGCGTTTCGTATCGATTATTCATAATTCATCTAGAGGGCACCTAAATCATCACCATTATAGAGTACCGTATCCAGTAACTACCGATTCAAAGAAACAACCTATAAGTATATCGACAGCTAGCCTCTTAATAGCAGTTGTTTCTAACTAACGGGCATAGGCATACCCAGGTTTTAAAAGTGAGCTGGACACTATCTGTTTTTAAAAAAATTAAACCTATTCTATTTATAGTAATGAAGACCACCCCAACAGCGGGATTAGAGGTGGCACTCTGCTGCCCGCCTCTGGACAAGCTCATCATCCACTCCACCAGACTGAAGTATACAAACTGAAGTGTTTGGGCGAGTGGAAGCGAGGAGGGCACAATCATCCTGAGCTAAACCTCCTCCACAAAAGCCCATTCACTCTGACCCAGGATCGACTATGGAAAAAAAAATCGGTAGAGAAGTCCTATAAATTCCTAATCCCCACCAGGGAAGAATGGAAAAATCCGCATTGACTTCAAAGCCACAACGCAGATTCCTGGTTCACCGACGGCTCAGGAACAGATGGACGTTTTGGGGCAGGCGTTAATGGACCCAAAACCAACCACAGAATCAGCATCCCCCTTGGACAATACGCCACGGTTTTCCAAGCCGAGGTATTTGCCATATTGGAATGCATAAAACTACAAAGTCGACTTGAGGTAAAAAACAGACAAATCCTCAGCAGCACTGGACGCTCTGGCTAAAGCCACCACAGAATCTTCTGTGGTCTGGGACTGCATGCAGGAGCTCAACAAATTGGAAAAATCCAACAAAATCACCCTAATATAGATACCGGGTCACCAAGGCATACCCGGAAACGAAGAGGCCGACAGACTGGCAAAACTGGGCACACTGGAATGCCCAGTGTAGCCAGTTGTAGGGGTCCCCTTCGCTACAGGTAAGAATATCATCAGGGACTGCTTGGAGCGGGATCGGGCTTCCTGGAAACAGAGTCAGGGATGTCGCAAGGCAAAAGCCATGATGGAGCAACCACTACAGAAGAAAACCAAGGCCCTACTTGACCTGAAGATCCTTAGAACCACTATCGGTCTCCTCACCGGACACACCACCCTTAGAGCTCATCTATTCAACCTTGGCTTGACTGAGAGCAAGGATTGCCGAATATGTGGCGAGGAACCTGAAGACAGCATATACATTGTTGGTCGCTGTCCAGGGCTCGCCGCCAAAAGACACAATTTACTGGGACGAGCCTTTCTCGAATCCAGCGATCTGCCCAACTTGAAGGTCAGTGATCTACTTGGACTGGTAAGAAGTACCGGGCTACTAGCTGACCACTGACCTAACCACACCGTGGGTAGTTACAAAAGACCTTACAGATCTAGGTGACATCAAGGGCTGGAATCAAGCCCCCCACTCTATCTACTACTACTACTACTACTATTTATAGTATAGGTTTAAATTTATAGGCCTAAAAAATACAAATTGCGTTCCCTTTTCCTACACATTTTTTATACATAAATGAAAATGGCGAAAGTGCTCTATTTCTCAGGATTACATCACCCAACTAGGTGATGGGGATGACAATAAGAATTCCATCTTCATAAGGGTCGTTGCTCTACATGTGTTTAGAAAGTAAACCTCGTTACACGCATACAGCATAACAAAGAATTTGCTATAAGTAATACAATACAATTCAATACAATTACAATACAATTTAGTTCTGCTCCAGTAGGTAGGCTTTCCTACACTTGGGTGCGTCTTTGCCTCTAAAATTTTAAATAACGTAATTAATTACAGAATATTAATTATCATGATATAGTTGTGGCAATATAAATTTATTTTAGTAAATTATAATTGTGTTTTAAAACCATTGATAAATAGAAAATAATCTAATAATCAAAATTGCGGATCAAAAAAAGAGCTCAACGTCTGTAGTCATAATTATCAAAGCAATAATATGATGGTCATAAAAATAGATAAGCAGATATTAAAAATATCAAAATTTAAATTAATTGTCAAATCTAGCAATATAGCCGTCGTCGATAAAAATAAAAATAAAAATTACGCTCTTTGGCAAAGTTGATTATCATGAATTTTCAGTTATTTTACATTTGGATGCTCTTGGAATACGAATTCAGAATTATCCAAATTCTTGACTAGGGCATTAAATATTTTTTTTTGAATTGGTTCTCTCCAAGACTTCTGATATGTGTTGGAAACTTATTATAATAACACAGGCTTTGGTGAAGAAAACTGTTGTGCACTTTGCTGAGCCTGTGCCGATTTAGATGTAGATCAAATTTATTTCTGGTATTGTGTTGATGGAAATCGCTATTCGCCGGGACATCCGATACGTGATTATGAGCGACCATAATATTTCGATGGATATAGCACGAGTACATGGTCATGATTCCCGACTCGATGAAAAACGGCCCGTAGTATTTATGTCTAAACCCTGACTAAATATTTATGTAGGTTATAAATCATTTGGACATGAAAGTTGAAGACTGCTGGGGCCAGTAATAGATTTTCCTATGAGCGTAATGGAAGGCTATAGGATGAAGCGGAGAGAGGGGATTATAGTAATACATGTTTGAAGGAATTGCACGAAAAATTAGGGTGAGTATGTTAAAATCCCGACATCGTCTAATGGGGAGCCAATCCATTTGCTTACGAAAGGTCGATATTGATCAAACTTCGTTAGGGAAAAAACAAGTCGAATACAAGCTTTCTGAATCCATTCCAGTTTATTGAGTAGCTCCTCATTCACATCAAGGTAAGCCATCCTATTATTAAAATAAAAGATTCTCTTAAAACTTAGGTAAAATAAACCATCACTTGTCTAAAATTTTTAAAAAATCCTGCCTATTTCCTTACATTGATTTGTCTATTATCATTAGTAAATTTTGTTTTATATTATTCTTCATACCTATGTCTTTTTATTCTATCGATGTTGTTACTAATACAATTTTGTCATATTTTCATAAATTTTAATCATCATTAATAAAATCCGCTCTCGGAAGCCCCCAATGCAGACGAGTCATCAAATTTCCGACACATTCCTGGAACGATTAAATAATAAATTAATTTAAATTCCCAATGACACAGTTAATACGTAGAATTGTATATTTCATTAATTCCGTGTCGTTGATACGAAAAGCATCCGAGTTGGCGCCCTTAAGATAATTATGAATCATGATGGGTGACATTTTTACGATATAGCTCCTGGCAGATGAGACGTACGTCAAACCAAACGACAAGGATATTGGTCGGACGTTTTAATACTACTTTATGGATGTGTTCGGATTAGACTAATGTGATAAATGAAGTTGGTTATATTGTAGAATAACTATTACTGATGAAGAGCACGCACAAAATAATAATTTGGAAATGTATCTGATAAACTTAAAAGCAATAATAAGTTGTATTTACAGTTATCTTATATTGTGAGTTTCAGGGTTCGATTCCCGGACTGAATCACTAATTTCCGCTGGGATAAAATTCACGGAAGTGCATTTTCAATTCCGCCGATTGAATGCAATAACAAGACACACACTTACACACATATTAGACGCATATATACAAGTAAACACTTCATAGTAGGGTTGGTTATAAAAGATTGTCGTATGATAATAAACCCGCCTATTTTGAAGTTTCCCAATAAATAGAAGAAATAAACTAACAAGCAATTTATTAATATGGTAACAAAGACTGAGTGATCTCACTACAGCCACTGCAAATTCTCAGAAAAAAGGCATGACATTACGGATTTACCTCACCAATTAGGTGGAAACAATAAAACTTTTATAATTATAAAAAAAACAGAATGGTCTTTACCTGATTGATATGTTCTTCTGTTAAGGAGAACATATCAATCAGGTAAATACCAATAAACATGTTAAAAATAATTATTACAAATATAATATTTACAGCAGCTGTCTAAAATATTTTATTTAAAAACAGGGAGATAGTGTACGCAATGCTGCTTCCAGTTGTTTAAACACAATAGCTGAACAGTAAATGAAACTTCCTTGATGTACTATTTTTCTGATTCTGATGACGTAAGATGTAGATGTTCTGCCAGATTACCACTTACTCTTTTAAGATATGAATGCGCACCACCAGACCAGCATATCCCAGAGTAATTGAAGGTTTGAATCCCATTGATAGTGGCGTATCTCAGGTCGATTTTCTTCTTCTGCCTCATATTTAGTAAAGATGTTTGTTTGGAAAATGAGCGAATATGAGGTGGAGTAGGTATAGCCAATCAAAATGTAGCACAGAGATCTTAAGGTCGTTGCATTCCCTGCTCACGTTTCTTATATAGATACCGTCGCCATAGTCGGATATCGAGATGATCGATGCTTTTTTTGCTAGGGTTCGTGTAATCCTAACCCTGAGTATTATAAAATGTTGTTTCCTCTACATATATAACCTAGAAAATCTGCGCTTGGATGTTCAACGTTCATACCTTGCAATACCGACGTTCATATCTTATACCTTAATAGGTATTTATTTAAATATTATACTTGTTATTTTTATTACTTTTGACATAACCAAGTGTAGGAACTCCTATCAACTGGTTTAAAATAAAAAAAAAATAAAAAAATATAAAAAAATAAAATAAAAATGAGAGGGTCTCCTATAAAAATATTTATTGGGATTAATTTGTACCCCATTTCTAATCTAATAAGCAGAGAGCTTTTCTAAATCCAAATACCTGATGTTGCTGAAAGCCGAACCATGACCACAAGGAATAAAACGGGTATTTTTGGGATCTGGTCGAAGATTCAATACATTTTCTCATAACAGTTTTTATGTGCTATATTAACAATCAATCCAAAAAGAAAACCTTAAACCGTAAGAAAACCCAGCAGGGAAGGTTACATTAAAATGTTACTTACGCAAAAGTAAAATGTTACTTACGCAAAAGTTTTACGTAGTTAACATCTTTCCCATATTGTATTCATACCACATTTTCTAAATTACCCATTTTGCCGATTTCATTCTTTCGCAGCAACATAGCTAATACACAACCGGACAATATCGGAATGTCGTTTCGCCTCCAATGCATTATAAATACGTCTTTATAAAAACGAGATTTTGAAAACAAATTACTTTTATATTACACGTCATAAAATGATAATATTGTGACGTATTGATTGGATCTATTGGCCATTTTAATGTCAATATATTTTATTAGGCGGCGAATCGCGGATTCGCTGGCGAATTGCGGTTCCCATAAATTGAAATAATAAAATATCGGCTTGATACTTGATACTTCATAATTTATTACATTTAGAAATTTATATCAGTGGATGAAAGCGTCACATCACTTTCTCTTTCTACTTTGAAGGTCTCTTGTGGCCGTTCATTATTTTTTTAACGGTTAAAGTTAATTTTCCATAATGGCGTTGAAATCAAATTTATTATTTTTTCCCGATAATTTATTATTACAAGCAAGTGACACTCACGGGGCCAGAGCTTGCATTTTGCTTTTGCTGCGTTTATACATATAGTCTTAAAACGTCTAGTCTTAAAACTGTTGTATATATATATATATATATATATATATATATATATATATATATATATATATATATATATATATATATATATATATATATATATATATATATATATATATATATATATATATATATATATATATATATATATATATATATATATATATATATACAACAGTCTTGAAACGCGTCGATATATTTCACTAATTATATTTTTGCATATAAATTAATTCCAGGAACTCTTTATTTGCCAGAGATACTATGTAAGTTTGAATTGTACGTACCGGTAAATTACACAGCGAGGAGATCGCATCTATTGTTTAATGTGCCGTACCACCGAACACATATTTTTGTAGACAGTGGGAAGGGTTCTAGCCCTTAATTTCTTACCCACAGAATTAGATATCTTTTGTATATCCCTTTGGCAGCTAAAATAGCAACTCCCTGCTATCTCATGTTTATCATAATCTCATGTTTATCATAATTTTTATGTTTTTTTCTTGTTCAATGTTAGCATTAATTTAGTTATGTAGTCATTTATTTTTAGACTTACACTCCAGCTTTAATATTCAAGGGCGAATTGGATTCATCTGTAATGCCCTTGAATACTATTTGAAACTAATAAATAATAATAAATAATAATATAGTTATTAGTACCATACTGCAGCATGTACCAGGTAACGACCACTACCTCATGCATAGAATATTTCAGTCAGGCAAGGGTGATGACTATTTATTCGGCGTTCACATATTAGTGCTTAATGTATGCCAGACAGAGAACCTAACAAACAGACCAGACAGAGACAGAGAACTTAACAGAGACTGCAACTAATGCATTTACTCGCCCCGGTATCTCCCTTTTATGGGTACCCCGAATAAGACTGGTTAGACAGAAAACAATTCAAGTGGAAAGCTTATTCAAAAAGTTACTTAAAGAATTCTTATTAGACAAAGCTTTTTACTCGATCGATGATTTTGTAATTTTAAATAATTTTTCAAATTTTTGGCCATTTTTTTTGACAATTTTAAGTAGCATTTTTTAATTATTCTGACTTTTTCTGATTTTAATTTCTTGATTATTTTTATTGATTTTATTGAAAAAGTTTGTATTAACTTCATATTAGTGTATAAATACCTTGTAGTAGTTACATAATTTTAAGACATTCAAATATTAGCTTGTATATTATTACCTATAGTAAATTGTGACACATTTAATAGCGGTAGATTCGGCAATTTGAAACAAATGTAATGTAATGTAATAAACTGATAATTTTCACAAGTTGAGATTTCTAATAAATATCATGCAATCAATATGCTAATTTACTCATATATAATATGTATACAGTACAATATTAAGGTTACTTACTGTTTAGTAAATGTGTTGTGGAACCGGCCCTTAATCGTATTTATATTACTGAAACGCAATATCACTCATCTAGGAATGTCTACGTCACGACGTAATGCTATTATCACACATTTGTCAGAATAGTTAAGTGATGAATCATGCGATTATTGGTATTCTACAATATATAGTTAATCCTTTCTATAGTCATCAGACTGGAATTTCATTATAAAATTTCTTGATCAGCAAATATTGGATTTCTTATCAAAATTCTTAGCCGTGTGTTATGTTTTTTTAATCAGCTTGAGTGGGTGAGTTGCGTTTTCGTTGTTTTTCATAGAAATCCCCTTCTGTTACATTCTTTACTGAAGGGGACGATATATCGCATAATCAACATAAAAGGTATAATTACGAATCTTTAAACTATACATTTTGCATGAATAAATAAATGAAAAACTAAGATTCCAGGTTCTAGGGGAATAGTTGCATTTATTAGTGTTTTATACATTGAAAATGTATAGAACACATGATAAATAAGCGGTGAAATATTGATAAAATTGAGCTAATATGGATTAATCATTTTTAGAATACGATTTTATAAAATAACATCCCTGTGTCAATTTCTAAGTGTGCAAGTTGATGAAGACTTTAAATCTTTTAGATTTCATTACTTTTTCACTAAAATTAGGCATTAAATTAAAATCGATAATAATAGCAATTTGCTGAATTTTATATTAAAGGTTGTACCGTTTGCTGTCTATCAGTTTATGTTACACTTACACTTACACTTTCTTCGAATTGTTAAATTTGAAATTAAATAGGTTACGTTTAAATTAAATTAATCAGGAAAAAGTCAGAGTTGTAAGAGCTATTTGAAAATTTTCACAGGCATTCGTTATAAATTTCATAGTATAAAATCCAAGACTATCGCAGTTGTTTGACATTATAAATAGGATATAAATGAATTTACAGCGGGAAATTTGTAGCACCCGACGGTTCGGTGACGTTGCAGCCACCGTTGTCGGGTGTCGCCAACGTCACCGAAACGTCGGGTGCTATTAATGACACGCGGTAAATTCGTTTATATCATATTTATAAATCTCATAGTATTTAAGAGTTTTACACAATGAGATCTTCTTCGTAATACAATTTTTGACCTTTATCTACCAAATGACGTTTCGGTAAAGTTACATTTGACGCCTACAAACGTAAGGTGGACTGAACTATTGTTTGGTTCCGCGACGTAGGAGTCCGTTTTCTTTCTACTAAAAAAAGTCTTTAAAGGTTTATTTGTAAAAATGTCTGATACCGGTCTTTTTAAATATATTTAAAAAAAAAACAAAGCGATGCTAATTAATTAGACACTAATATTGATGCCATATCTATACACAATATAAAGGGATAAGTTTTGTTTTTGCGTTATATTATTTGACGCAATCAGGTTTTAACTTTTAAATACCGGTATAGTGAATATTTAGTTACCTGTCTTACTGGCGTAAACGTCCAAGGAACAGGGGTAAAGAAAAGGCAGGGTTATTATGAAAAATGTAAATATTTTGGTTGATGATGTGGAATTACAAGCAATGCTCAAACAAACTACGTTATGATAACAAGTTTTTTTATATCAATTTATAGGGCGAAACGATACTCCTAACCGATATATTCTAGACGGTGTCGATCTAAAAATTCTACATTCGTAGAAGGACTTAAAGTAAAACAACCATATTTTATTTTATTTTATTTTATTTTATTTTATATAAAAAACTTTTGTTAAAAGGCAACTACTACTTTGTAGCAGCACTAATTCTAATGGATGGAGAAATGCACTATAGATACGGGTGCTAATGGATCCGGTGTAGTTGGGCCACTATGACCCGCTTCGTTTGTGGTTCGGCCTAACCCACGGATCGGCACCCATCCGGTAGCCTCCTCGTAGAAGTTCGAGCCTGGGTAGGTCTCTTGCATATCCTGCAAGTGAGTATGCAGTTTCCTACGGGAGTGGTTCATCGGGAGCATCTGAACGGTTTGCGCACCGTGCGGTGCCAGCCAATCGATTGTGCATCCCGTTTTGATAACCGGGGGAATCAGGAAACGAATGTGTTTCCAATGGAGCGGGGACGGTTGTTGACCTAATCACAGCTGCTCTTGAAACGACCAATTGGCCACCCGATCCTGCTTCAGGGACAGGCAAAGGACTCTATGGTCCGCAATAAATTTAAACTGAATTACCGCTGACATTAGGTAGAGGACCGCGCAAGCGATCTCAAACCCGCAACCAATCGGGAGGCCGGAGAAATCCGGCCGTAACGTAGAGACGTCGCGTGGAAGCCCGCTGGGTTTACCACTCTGCTCCACGCGGTTCGCTGTTGGTCTCTCAAAGGCCAGTTGGCGGAGCTAGATAGTGGATTATCTATGTCTAAGTCTACGTTCATTGCAGGCTGAAAGAACGACCACATCTTGTTTTACAAGCCTAGGATGAGCCTAGGTTCGCCTAGGTTCGCCCATTGTAGTTACCGCCCCACTGTACCAGCACTATTTCTAAGAGCTTATAAAGCCTATGTAAGATTAATGAGACTTTGAAAAACACAGTTTTTTAAGAAATTCAGATACTCTTAATGAGATACGGCGCGCGGTTGGAATTCTTCCGAATCCTGAATTTTAAGTGTCCTTAAAACACCCTTTCTCATTCCAACATAAATATAATCTGATATCTACCGTAATTGCTAGCAGATAAACGATAAACCGATTCTTACTGCTCTTGTCGTACAAAATAAGAGCCGTTTCAAATTAAAAGTGTTGGATTAAGCATGACCTTTAATTTCTCATGTCTCGCCATGTAAATTACAAGCGGACAATATTGTGCCTTCATAATATTTTATGCGGAATTATCCGATCCTTTGTTAGCTTAAGGACACTGAACATTTTTACGAGCGATCCTGCAACGTGGCTCTGCGGCATCTTTCGATAACCCGACATTTTATTGCCAATTTATTAGTTGCGACTTTTTTTTGGCGCCGTAAGAACATTACCGGTGCCACACGCGCACAACACGAATCCGTGAATACACAGGATATACTATTTTAAATTATCTGATTCTTATTTAATAACTAACTGACCGGACAGACGTTGTCCTGTCCAAATTTCAATCAAATTGTTTGAGGCCGGTTTGTGAATTTTTGAAAAGCTATTGGAATATGTAAACATAGGAAAAGAATAAATTGTGTCATCCCAAGACTTTCCCGGCAATCATACACCCCCCCCCCCCCCCTCCCCGCGCCAAACCTCTCAACCCTCTCTCCAAACTCCACCACCCCCTTAACCCCCCCTAACCCCCTTCAAATCCCCCCCTAACCCCCCAACTCCCCCTAACCGCTCCCCCAACCCCATCCCCCAACCCCACCACAACCCCCACAACCCTCACACCCCCCACAACCTCCCAACACAGCTCCATCCCCCAACACCCCTACCGCCCCCCAAACTTGTGGTTGCTTGGCTGGACTGAAAACATAACGACCTAATTCATAGTTGGAAAATATGTACATGTGGGTAACGTGAAGTTGGGTTTCGTTGTTTAGGTCGTTTTTTTTTTACAGTCGATTCCAAGTAAGATATCCTAGAATTTCGAAGTATAGCAGCGTCTGGGCAAAGTCATCATTCTGGACCATTTTAAAATACAGATCAATACCGAAATAAATTAATTAGAGCATAAATAAATGTAGCTACATTTTTTGGACAGATCACAAAACAACACAAAAGTATAAAAATGTAACATTATTTTAATTTATGCTGTAATGCGTTTTCCGGATTTTTCTCAAGGTTTCCCAGATTTTTAAAAATTAAACAATTTCCATTCCCATGCAACCTTTAAAACAACTTTCCCTAAAACCCACGTGTATTTACGGCATAATATGTTGGCAATTGGCGCAGGCGCCGATAATAAAATATTGGCGCCAAAAAGGCACGCGATCTCGAAAAACCACCATATCCTGATGTCGAAACCGAAAAATTTCGCATTAAAAAACGAAGTACCAAATCACGCGCGGGTCACTGTCAAATTTGTTATTTGTGACGGCAATTAACTGAACAAAACGACATCGGCTGTAAACATTAGTAATCATTAACGACGTTTAGCATATCATCGAGCGTGAATTTATCAAATTTAGGAATTAACTGTATTGTAACGAGGAATTATAGATTCTTGATCAGATAGGGACTTTATTACGAGTGTTTCGACTTTAATTTAAGTTAATCGGTTGGTAGATTCACCAGATTGGACGTGAGGTTAATTTACCCTGGGTAGTTTGCATCTTGCAGGTAGTTTTATTATCCTTTATCCATATTTTATCTGAAAGTTCAAGACTCAGTAATATGTATGTAAGGAATATCGTTAGAATTTCTTCACTTTTAAATATAGTAAAATATTGGGTATTATTGCATTATGGATACCTGTTCTACATTATTGTTTTTTATCGTTACCCGACTATATTCACCCCTCTAATTCCGAATCTGCAATAATATTTATTCGGTCTCAATAAATAAGCGATAATAAGCATAACATTCGGTAGGTTAAGTTAGATTAGATTTTTAAAATAATACATAAACACCTTTATGACGGTAGGCCAAATTAGTTTATTTTAAACATCCTAAAAACTGAGTAAAAGATTTAAAAAAATGTAAATTTAAATTTTAATTGCCCGTCCGACGATTTTTTCTATTACATTACCATGATCGAATCTAGTAATATTTTATTTTTTTTTTATTTTTGAGAAATGTCCCTATAATGCGTATAATCCAAATATTGTAATGATTATTATGTATATTATATATATATATAATATTTATATACATCATATATGTAATATTTATATATTATACCTATTTATATTACCTATACCTACTTTTTTATTTTCTTATTATCTTATCTTGTTTTTTTTAAATATTATTTTATAAATATTATGTATATGTAGGCAATTTATTAAATGTAGTTATTTAAATAAATCTATTAAATTTATAATTTATGTTTCTATCTATTACCTCTTGTACTCCAAAAAAACGATATGTCGAATAGCCCATTCTGTTCCTTTATATGATACGTTTTTGTAGTTTCTGTATGTCATAATTGTATTGTATACACGTTTCTGCAATCTGTAAAGATGTTCGAATTAATGTGAACTGAACTGAAGTGATCCTCGAAATGAACCTATTCGTAAAAACTGCATTTTATTTTTGCGCTGTAACAATATGCCTAGTTTAATTGTGAAATCTTTTAATTCGCCTTGGATTTGCATACTATATGTTAGCATTAAGTATACAACGCTGTAAGTTTTCAAAAAAATAATATTTAATAGTTTTTTTTTAACGAAAACGAAACTGACTTAATTTTTTTTAATAAGTGCAGCAGCCATGTCATGTTGAAACTTAGAACGGGCTGTCATAACGAAATGCGTATACAAAATTTCGTGTCCATGCTGTTGACAGTTGAGGTGCCAACCCTGGGTGTAGAATCAGCTTACAATCATAAATGCATTGTTATCGGAACTGAACCTAATTGTAGATTTTATCTCAAAACTTCGTCATTTTTGAACCGATTTGGAAAATTCTTTTTTTTATTTGAAATGATATACTTTTGTCCCATTTTTATCAAAATACTCAAACATTATTTTTTTTTTTTTTAAATTTACATATTGATTCAGTTTTGATGACAATGCGTTATTTATGCTAAGCATGACCTGAGTCGACACCCAGGGTTGGCTCCCGACGCGGGGACTCCTCAACGGTTAATAGCACAGACACGAAATTTTGTATACGCATTTAGTTATGATAGCCCGTTCTAAGTTTCACCAAGACAGGACTGCGGCATCCAGGGTTGGCTTCCAACGAGGGAACTTCTCAACGGTCAACAGCACAGACACGAAATTTTGTATACGCATTCAATTATGATAGCCCGATATACATAAGTTTCACCATGACATGGCTGCTGTACTTATAACAAAATGGAGCCGGTTTTTTTTGTTAACCTTTTGTATTATTATATATCACTGGGTTTAAATTTAGGACATTTTATTCATTTAATTAGTTGTAATCACTACATGGTCGATAATGGTCACCTCCAGGTATGCCTTAGTGAGGTGACCAATAAGCCATTCAGGTCAATAAAAAAACAAACAGAGTTCCCTAATGGGCGAATAAACAACGAAGGGTCAATACCACATTAACAATATCCAATTATCCTTAATTGCTGAAATTAGAATTTTTATTTTTAGTGCAATAGATTTAACAACACAATATTAATTAAACATTGTAGCTAAAACAAAGTTAGTGCATATTTTGCGCTTTATTTAAAAATATATATTTATCGAGTATGTTGGCTCTTCCTACTAACATTGATTTGTTTGGGTTCCCTACCAGAGCCTAAAAACAGAAGCATAATCTCATTAAATTATCTGTCTGTCTCACTGTATATCACCGGTCAGTTTTTACACGACTTACAAAAAAGGGGGAGGTTATCAATTCGGTTGTATTTTTTAAAATGTTTGTTATGCCTAGGGATGAATCTCTCATCAGAAGGTCACATGCCTGTCTGTTTCGATAATACGGCACAAAATATCGTTTTTTAACATCGATAATACACGACCGCGTTTAGATTGTTCATCCTAAAAGCAGTTTAAAGCCAATCGAGGCTCTGCTGAGCTGTCAAATTACAGTAATAATGTCGACTTAAATCCATCGTAATAAAGACACGCATAATTTTAATTGACGCCAAAATGAAAAACTTTAAAAATTGTTTATGTATGTAATTTGCCATTTCTGAAAGTTTTCAGTGCTATGTATGTAGTAATTTTCTAGTCGTCTTTTGCAAAAATATATCACAGGAAGAATCCCTTTTTAAAGGAACTATTGGTTTAAATCAAACAGCTAAGAGTTACGAACTGATTTTTTCACAAGATCGGACTAAGTTGTATATCGACAGATTAACCATTATGTTATGAGCTCGGAATGCAATTACGGATTAATCAATGCCGCATCTAGATGAATATTAAATATGAGTGCATCGCATTAAACGCACCCACGTATTGATCCGCTTTACCTTTCAGAACCAATCCGATAGTATCCGGGCCATTTGGAGGGTTAGAATTCCTTCCGATCAGACAGACCAATAGCATTGTATTCCACTGATAAAAATTTAGTTAAATCAACGGAAAGAAAAAATCAAGACGGGCTGCTTCATCGACGAGAATGCCAAGTATTAGATTAATCCTATTTATATACTTATTTTATTTATTTAACTTTATTTGGCTAATATTCACAATATATATGGGTATATTAAAATTGATAACAACACCATTAAGTTATGATGATACAATATTTGAGTGAACACTTTCAGAGCTTAGTAATCTACTAAGTAAAAAAAAAAGAAATAGTGATTCAATATCAGAAATCGCATAGTCCAAAAGCAACGTAACCTACCAAGACCGGACCTGTTCTAAGGTAAACTTGATCAATACTGTTATTATAAAAATAGCATATATTCATGTATATAGAAACCAAAAAACAAAATGCAAAAACTATATTAAAACTACATAAATACTTAAGATTAGGAGTGGAAATTTTAAATGTCAGCAAATAAAGTCAAATCAGAATTTTAAAATAGGAGTAATAAAAAAAATATAATTTTAATATACTTTTTTTAAAAACTTCCCTCTTAAGGCTATTTTTGGACAATAACTCAAATTTACGAATAATTCAGAATCGAAGACCAACTAGTCTACCCTGGACAGTAAGACCAACAGTCTACCCTGGACAACGGCGGCTGCAACGTCACCGAAACGTCGGGTGCTACAAATTTCACGCGGTAAATTCGTTTTCTATCCTATTTATCAAATCAATGTTTCATAGTAATTAATTCTAAAATAAAATAAATAAATGAGATAAATATATCGAGTATTCTAAGCCAACAAGGGATATGCTTAGGCTATTTCCGGGCCATTTAGAGGGTTAGAATTCGCGATAGCGGACAGTTAATTGTTTGAGTCGAAATTTTTAATTGTCTGGATTTGTCTTTATTGTCAAATAGTGAGTAGCTACAGGTGAGTGTAGATTCATTTTTCCGCGTGGCGTATAATAAGTTTTCCAAATTACTCAAAGATACTGGAGTTTGTAGAAACATAGGATTGGGGAACGAACTATAAGCAAACGGAGGCAAAATAGATTTGTAGAGGTAGCGGTAGACTTGGACTCCTAAGCGTATACTCCAAGGCATACGAGTATAATTTAATCCGTAGGCTGACTTACATTACAAATTGATTAATCATTTTGAAGTATCTTTATGGTCTAATTGTTGTCTTTATTGATTTATATATCTAGGAAGTAATTTCCATAAAACATATATTTTGAATAAAAAAATAAAAGGAACCGAAGGGCAAAACCTTAACCTCATGCTTATTCGATTCTTTCCCCCAATTGGGACTAACCCATTCTAGTGTGGACACTGTACAGAGCTCTTATAATAGTGTTGGACACCGATTGAGCGACGTATCGACCCGTTATCGATCGTGCGATCATTTAACGATCCGATTGGGTACGAATATTACATAAATAAAATAATATCCAATAAATTCGGAATTATGTCAAAATATAATAATGATAAATAAAAGAAATATTCAGTTGATTTAAAATTTATTATTTTAGACCTTAAAATATCTTAGCTCGGAAAAATAATTGAAATATATAATATAATAAAAATAATTAAGGAAATTTAATGGGAATAATTACGAAATTATTAGTTCGCAATAGAATCTCTTCCAGTCTTTGGGCGGGAAAACGAAGTTCGTTGACCCGCGGATTACCTCGAAGATTGCAAAAGGGTCATTCGTTTTCTGGCTTTCAAGCAATCCACTTCGAATAATCAAGAGATCCCGAGGAAATATTCATCGAACCAGTGTTACGGATAACTCGGAGAGTCCTGTTTAATGCTTGAGGGTTAGGGGAAACCCGCTATGGGTTCCCAATTAGCGATAGGGAGAGTGCCAGCTGGGAAGATCGGACCACTGACGGGGGGTGCCGCTGCCCTCAGTCCTCCTTGGTCCAATCTGTCCTATCCCCTGGCCGCGCTGAGTGTTTCCTAACCCGAATATTGTGATCTGTGCAGGGATCTGTTGAAGGCGACCATCTCCGGCGTCTGGATCTCAAAGGCGACCAATCTCCGGCGTCTGGATCCCTGGAAGACAACCCACCTCCGGCGTCTGCATCTCTGAAGGCGACCTTAGGGGAGGCGGTATAGGGCGAGCACTGCGGCGAGATTTGGCGGGCGTCGAACCTCAGCTACCCCAGGTTCCGGGAACTTTTGCAGATCCCCGGCGAGAAGAATCTTCCGGGCTCAAGCGGTGCAGCCGTAGACCAAGGAAGCCTCCTTAACAGACGTCCGAGGAGTTGAAGCCGACGGAGGCCTCGCAGGCGCGGTGCCCGGACTGGGAGTACTCGCGGGGCTATCCCCTCGTTCCCACGTTTTTCCCCTGGATCGTCAACGGTTTTTTATTTTTAACTTTCATACTTTTATATCGTCAACGTTTCTCTATTTTTCACTTTTATATTTTTAACTTTTAAACGTTTTTGTATTTTATCTTTTTTTTAAATTATCTTTCTTAATAAACATGAAAAACTGCATTAATAAATTCAACTTAATACTGAGCTGATTGTTTCCGATTTCTAATTACGGAGCCGACCCTCGGGATCAGGTCTCTGCTCTCTTTAATGTAGAGTTACCGGTCATTATTTACTTCATTCTATTTTCGATTATAATAGTGTTAAGTTGGTTAATTTTAGTGTTTCGTGAACGAAACACTACGTGACGTACGAACGAAACAAACGTTATGTGGCGCGGTGGTTCTATTGCCGCGCCCGTCATACGAAAATTTAGCAATTGACGTTACATACTTTAAAATAAACTTCGATAGAATCATCAAGGCCATAATAAATAAAAACAATTATAAACGTCACAGTGGCAATACAATACCGATGCAACGAAGTAGTAAAATTCTCACTAAACACTAAATTGCCTTAAAATGTGGTCTTAAATAAATAGACCGCAATTCCATTGTAAAATCGACATAGACTTAAAATGAAAGAGAAAAAGAAAGTTATTAGAAAGAAAACAAAAAGAGAAAGAAAATGAAAGTCATTTGAAAATATCAATAAGTCTTTAATATGAAATATATGTTTATTTATAAATAAGAAAAAAACAATTTACCGTGTGAAATTTGTAGCACCCGACGTTTCAGCGATGATGCTATACTGAACAACGGCGTCTACCCTGGAAGTCCAGTCTACTCTGGATAACGGCGACTGCAACGTCCAGTGCTAAAAAAATGACGCGGTAAAATCGGTTTTATCTTATTTATTATGTCAAACAACCACAATAGTTTTTGATTTCATATATAGTGATTAATACGAATCCTACTACTATTATAAACGCGAAAGTTTGTAAAAATGTATGTATGGATGTTTGTTACTCTTTCACGCAAAAACTACTAAATGGATTTTGATGTAACTAAACAATAATATAGCTTACACATCAGAATAACACATAGGCTATAATTTATAAAGATATATAGTTTTCTATCATCATTATCACAATTTTCCATCACCACGCGGGTGAAACCGCGGGGCGCAGTTAGTTTAATATAATAACACATAGTCAATATAAATGGAATGCATTGTCAAAACAATATGTAATAACAATATATAAGAATTTTTGGTTTTAAAGTTCAATTTTAAAATATAATCAACATATGTATTATAATAAAAAACATACAAAATATAATCATAATTTATGCACCTAAGTTTTACTATATTTTTTTTATTTATTCAACAAAATGTATAATAATTATTTAATTAATATGATAACAGGGGGAGCCTTTGAGTAAGTGCATAACAATTTTTTTTTGTTATTTTCAAAAGTTTTTTGCTTAAATTTTTCAAGGGCTTAAATTTATTTAATGTATTCAGAAGGAACCGTCCCATTTCTTCCTTCATCATTGCATTGAACTGGTTAAATGGACAATGATAATAATACCGAAATTCAATGGTAAATTATGTTACACGGTGCCCTTTTTGTTCTTATCTATGTCAGTTTCAATATGCTTATCCCGAGCATTAATGCCTCCCCGGGAAGATAACGGCAGCCGCAGCGACAGAAAATCCTTTTATTCTGTTGCCTCTCCTTTCGGGTTTGGCTCCTTTATTTTGCCTCTTTTTCTATTCACCATTTTTATCTGGCTCAGGGTCAACGCTCTCGCATCACTTGGACCAGTGTTTACTCAAATTGTTAACTACGCTTAAGTTGCCCTTTTAAGGCGAATACACCTCGCCGTACGGTGGGATTTTTAACCTTTAATATAATAACATTATTTTATACATATTTTTTAATATATTGTATTTTTTAAATTTGTATGTACTTGAATAAATGAAATGACTTAGATAGAAAATTCCGAAACAATGAAAACTCAAAGTGACAATTGTCAACGTCACCCGAATGCAGACCACTATTGAGCATAGATATTTGGTTGAGCCCCAGGAAATTTAAATGCTAGAAGTAGTACACAAAATACACTTGCCTTAGTCTTCTTTCAGTTCTAAAATTGACTACAGGTTGAAACAAGATACATCCAAACAGTATATAATATTTTATATAATCCTTGACTATTTTCATTAGTATCCTTGACTATTCTTATGCCTATTTCCTATTATTTAACTTTGATTTTCATATTTTAATAAAATTAGCATGACTAGTTAACATTTATATAAAATCGAAGACTATCGCGGTTGTTTGACATTATAAATAGGATAGAAAACGAATTTACCGCGTGAAATTTGTAGGACCCGACGTTTCGGTGACGTTGCAGCCGCCGTTGTCTAGGGTAGACTGCCTAGGGTAGTCTACCCTAGACAACGGCGGCTGCAACGTCACCGAAACGTCGGGTCCTACAAATTTCACGCGGTAAATTCGTTTTCTATCCTATTTATAGTTAACATTTAATTTAATTTCACACATATATCTATCTAGCATATTCTATTTTTATCATCTATTTTCTGTATTATATTTCAATTATTTCCTCTTGTTATTAATAGTTAGTTTTTATTAGGTATAACTTGTTTGTGATGATTATAGTACTATATTTTATTGCTACTTGCCGAATATATATGCATAAAAAACTGGGGAGTTCGCTGCCTTGGAACAAGTCCTGGCACTTTGTTTGGCGGCAGCAGTACGTTCATGTAGCTCGTATCGGCCGTGTTTTTTTAATATGAATGAATGCGTTATTAATTGATATGAATATTAGTGGGACACGTATGCTTTGCAAATATGTTGATTAATTAAATAAATTAATAAATTTATTGGCAATAATTAAATCTTAATATAGTTCTTATTTTTTTTATCCAAATGAGTAAATTAGGGTGCGAAAATGGTTAATTTTATGTAGTTTGAGTAGTTTGACCCATGAAAATGAGTGGCGTAGGGAATCAAGAGCGCCTGCTTCACCTCCAAATATTCCTCGATAAAGCAATGGTTGCTTTAATATTACTAAACAATGGTTGTTTAGTAATATTAATAATGGATCCCTCCAGTGCCTCAGAAAATGGTAGAAAATATACTAAAAATATTGTTTTGGGATTTTTTTTTGATTTTTTTCGAGATAAGCTATCATTATAGTAAAAATATATATTTTATTTGTTGTTGTTGCTACATACTCTTGGTATAGGATACTAAAGATTGACATTCGATGTTAACACAACATTAACATTAACAAATGTTACGGATAAATAATGTAGAACGGAGTGTACCATCTTTAACCAGCAACACCCAATTTATCTTAAATTTATTAGTTGCATGATTTGACTGTAATTGCCTTATATTTAATATTAATTAAACTTATAATATGTACTTAAGTCTTAGAGATAAGAGAACAAATATAACACATTTACCATCTACGAAGTTCCTGAAATTCGGGATTGATAGGGAGTTGGGATGACCCCTCATATTAATGCCCTCTGTGATACATTGGGAAGAGCATGCTACAGGTTTCTATAGTATCATTGCGTTTCTCAAATTACAATGCCATGTGTTACTTTGTATATATCCCTTCTCCGCTAACGTACGGCATGAAGCTATGGGGTTGTACCTACATGGTCAAAAATGAGATGAATGTCAAAACCAGGGATGATATAACATCATTATCCGTAGAACGAAACACGGAAATATCCTGTGTAGAAATTACACAACAGAAATGTGTCATTGTTTGTATTTATAGGGTACCGAACAGTGACTTTAACGTGTTCATGTCTCGCCTCGAATCGATTATGGACAAACTCTCAAACTCCTCCAAGCAGATTGTGGTGTGTGGTGATTTTAACGTTAAAATCCTAGAAAACTCAGGCAATAGCAATAAGCTAAGAGACTCTTTTACATCATGTGGCTTTACAATGGCATTTAATACTCCAACCAGGATTAATGGACTCAGTGCGACCTGCATCGATAACATATTTTATAGAACGGCAAATTTTTGCTATATTGATAATGTAATTATACCCTTTTCTGACCATAATGCTCAGATGATCCACTTAGAATCAAATTTGACGAACCCAAACAGTAAGCATGTGTGGAAAAGACAATTCGGCTTTAACGCTATTAACTCATTTATTAGACTATTAACTAAAGAATGCTTTACTACTGATTCATTAGACCCAAATTCTGACTATGACAATTTTATAAAAGTTTTTAATCGTCATTTTGAAGCTTGCTTTCCCTCGAAATACAGACTAGTGTCAACAAAAGGCGGTACGCCTTCTTGGATTGATAATGAGCTTAGAAACGATCTAGGAAAACTTCAAATTCTGCAGGATAATTTAAATCAGAACACAAATTCATTACTTAAGGACTATTATACGAACTGTAAACAAAAATATGACAAAGCAGTAGTAGCGGCTAAGAAAAATACTATAGAAGAAGAGATTAAGCAGTCGAATAACAAAACCAAAACTATGTGGAGTATCATCAATAGAGAGGGGAGAAATATTTCAAGTAAGGCAAATGAACCTATTCAATTACTTCACAATGGTTCTAAAGTCTCTGATCCTACAAAAACGGCAAATATACTCAATGAATATTTTATAAACGCTGTTAAACGCATGACAAATTCTCCTAGTTTATCCTCTTCAACAATTGTAGGTGAGATACCAGCATCAATACTGTTGCATCCTATAACTTCCATTGAATTTGATAAGGCCTTGAATGGCATCAAAACAAAAACATCAATGGATATCTGGGCACACTCGATTAAATTAATAAAGAATATAGCACCAACGATTTCCAACACCTTGAGGTCTATTTTTAATAATTGTATGAAACAAGGTGTGTTCCCAAATCTAATGAAAATAGCAAAGATAGTACCAGTTTTTAAAAAAGGGAACAAAACTGATCCTGAAAATTACAGGCCAATTTCACTGCTTCCAGCTTTCTCCAAAATTTTCGAAAAAAAATTATATAACAGGCTATATCTATTCGCAAATAAATTCGATATACTAAATAAAAATCAATATGGTTTTAGGAAAAATATGTCCACCACCTCGGCGATTTCGGAGATGGTAAATTTCATTACCGACACTTTTGAAAATTCTTCCCAACCCGTGGCAGTTTTTTGTGACCTATCCAAAGCGTTTGATTCGGTTGACCACGAAATACTGCTCAATAAATTAAACAGTTATGGGATTCGGGGCAAAGCCAATAATATGATGAAATCCTACTTAACAGGCCGGTCACAGGTAGTAGAAATAGATGGATTTAGATCTACACCGCAACCGATATCCTGCGGAGTTCCCCAGGGATCGATTCTTGGTCCATTATTATTTTTATTTTTTATTAATGATATAGGCAATTGCTTGCCAGCCTACACCAAAACCTTACTCTATGCGGATGATACAAGTTTCCTGTTTCACGATAACAATCTTAACGACCTAATGACCAATGCCAATCATGCATTAAACCTAGCAAGTTCATGGTTCACAGAGAATAATCTCTTGCTTAATGCAAAAAAAACCGTAACTATGCACTTTTCCTCAAAATATAAATCGTCTGCTATACCATTTAATATAACTCTAGACAACAGTACTCTAGAATTAAGCAAATCGACAAAGTTCCTAGGTATCATGATCGATCATCATCTTAGCTGGAACATCCATATTAATGAACTGTGTAGTGCGCTTTCTTCGGCAATATATGCGATAAAAAAGATTAAATTCTTAGCTGGTGAAATCGCTGCATTAACTGCGTACCATGCCTGTTTCCATTCTAAAATGACTTATGGTATACTGATATGGGGGAATGCCACAGACAGTTCTAGGGTTTTCATTTTACAGAAAAGTGCACTAAGAGCAATTGCAGGAGTATCCCGTGACACGCACTGCGAACCATATTTTCTTAAGTACAAAATACTGACTTTTACGTCTCAATATATTTTACAATGTCTACTCTATGCTAAATCAAATATTAACGAACAAGAGGTAAACGGCAATATGCACTCCCACAATACACGCAGACGTGATGACGTTATCCTGCCTAAAGTACGCCTTACGCAGACACAAAAGTCCTTTGGATATTTGAGCTATAAGCTCTTTAACCAGCTACCACTCTCCACAAGAAAGATGGAAACAAAGGCGTTTAAAAGATTTATTAAACAAAAGCTACAATCCACACATGCTTTCTATAAGCTGGGTGATTTTTTTGAGCTTGCCAATTCCTTCAAATGGGAATAACATTAATATGTAACTTTCAGGTACCTCATTTTAGTTCTTATTGTTTAATAATAATATTATGAATTTAATATTTAATATGTAGATTACAATGTGTAATGTAACATACCTGATCATATACATACGTTGTTTTTTCCAATTTTGTTTTGATACTTCCTATTGTGTGATTATTTTTTGTATAAAGTGCTTGATGACTGTTAATATTCTTATAATAATCTATTTTATATGTATACTCATGTACATGGATTCAGCTCTATTTTTATATTTTTTTATTTTATTTGTCTGCCGTATAAAGCCGACTTTAGTCAACGCTATTGTCGAATTAATATTTATGCTTTAATCGTTTTATATCTACATTTAAACTGACGAATTCTAATATGCGATAATTAGCTTTAATTCATAATTCATGCTTTTATTGTATATTCTGAATAAATAAATTGAATACTGAATACTGAATACTGAAGTGAATGGGCAGATGCTTTCAACATGCACAAGAGTGACGCATGCACAATTACTTGTGTGCCGCTGGATACCCCAGCAAATACTCTGTTTAGAGATCTTGGTCAATTTAGACGCTATCGATAGCGTTAATTTAGACTCTATCGTTCAACTATATAACGGAATCAATATCCAAAAAGATCCTAAAGCGATCTATGTTTGGCGAGTCATACAATTTCCAAGCCAGAGAGGCTAGCACATATCGCGGTCCCACCTGTTTACAAAAAGCTAGATGATCAAATTCGACAATCTGTCATTTTGGCGGTTTAAGGAGCCGATTTATGAGATATCTCAAAAATAGGACGTTTTACTCACTGGAGAAATATTAGTCTTAATTAGATAATATCTTTAATATTTAATGCTATCTTTATAAAGTTTTTAAAACTTTCGTCGTACTTTTTAATTATTCCACTGATTTCCTCTATTTTTTGTGTTTTATGTACTATTTTTAGTATTTTTTTTATTTGCTTTGTTATTTCCTTATTTTGACGTGTCTACTATTACGCTAATAAATGAATCTGAATCTATATTTTTTTAGACGAGGTAGTGGGAAAAGGAATGTACGGAGCGAAAAGAGGTGAATGGATCATTCCTTAGTTTTATGGCATATCAGGGTTAGAAATTTCTAACCAAGTGTACAAATGTTGATATAACCGTTATGCCTAAACCGCATAATAGTTAAGAGGCCGTACACGAAATTTTGCGCATTTCGTGAATTTACGTAATTTTGCAGACGTGAATTTAAGGTTAAAATACTGCATTTCTATAAGTTTTATTGCACAACATAAAAGATCATTTATATTATTGTCTGATGAGTGAACTACTTTTTTGAAAATTATTATAGAATTTTGATTAATTGGCCTTAAACCGGCGACTGTTTCTGAATTTTTGCTGGAAGAGGTTTAGAATATAGCATATTTACGAATCGTTTTGACATCTAAACGGTATAAAAAATTACAATGTATTGTTGTAAAATTCCTCTATATAATAAGTAAATCACTTTTTACTACTTTCATATAAAATTATTGATAAAAAAAATATTTAACTTTGTCAATTTTCTTAGAAAATGGGCGAAGAAATGCTTTTGATTTTGGCCTTTTAGAACTCTCGTTCATAAAATAAAAACAACAGAAATAAACTTTAGTTCAACATCAATCCATTTCTTCAAAAAAAAATGCGAAACAATAATTAAAATTGGCAATAAAGTCTTTTAAAACAATCTAATTCTCGTGTTATGATACTCGCCTATGATACGATTCACGCCTCAAGTCAGCTAGTCCCCGCCGAGCGCTTCCAAAGGGTGGACGTATCTCTTTGGCTCCGAAAATCCTACCTACCTATAGTTATATTATACCATTGATTATAGAGGTATCACGGACCACATCGATTTCGTACACGCGCCTCTTAAATTACATTGATAAAAATAATAACAAGAGAATAACATAATAACATAAAAATTGCTCATATCAAATTGTCCATTCACTCATTCTTAGATCACAATCGGTTATTCCCCTTTTAGTTCAAAGTTAAATTATAATTTTTTTGACTGACAAAAAAATATAGTTTTTTTTTATCGACATTTTTAAGTGAAATACATTGACTAAAGGCAATCACTAAAAGAAAATCACTAACTAAAGGCGGTCATTACAAGGCCTTTAAGAATTGAGCTATTGCAATAATGATGTTCTGAAGCTAATTAACAAGCTGTACCTACAAGGAACCGCATTTACACATTTTATAAAATGTATCCTCTTTCAAAGTGACAGAATATTTGTTTCTGAGTTTTTCCTAATAAAATTCTTATTTAATATAAAATGGGACACAGAAGGAGCCTCCTCGAAGATTGTGCACGTTTTAGAGAGACATGTCCTAAAATAGCTCGGACAGGTTAAAAAAATCCTTTTTATTATATAATATTCAACTATCAGTAATAATTCTTGCTATACTGTTTATTATAAAGGAATACGTAATTCGTAATAAATCATTTATTTGTATTGCAAAATCGGTCTATTTATGTCTGAAATCCGAACAATATTAATATCGCTTCCGCACTCCGTTTCTGGTGAAAACGCAATAAAGCTACTTTTAAGAGGTTTCGCGCCATTAAATTCTATGAAAATAAATCGGAAAATGCGACCGGTGCCTTACTTTTTTAGCGGTGGGCGGTTACGTCGATCCGCCTGGCGCCTGACTTGCCCACGTGACTCGATTTTAATGTTAAATCGGCTCAATTTTAGCCAAATTCGTCGACGCCGTTGTCAAAACATTACAATTTATGTCACAATTATTCACATTCCCATACGGACCGAGTTGTCGGCTATGAATAAAATTAATTCGATTCATCTTTCGTTATTTTAAAATCTTGCCAATCGAGAGCGGCCAGTCCGTCGGGAAAATTAATCGCTTAATTTAGTTAGGGAATTTAAAATGTGTTGAAAGGTATACAGTCGATATCGACAAGCTTCATAGTCAGTTTATACAAGTTAATTATGGAAACGCCATTACAAATTATTTTTTTTTAAATGTTTTGGTTCCCGAAGACTGTTAACGTTGTTTGATTTTATAAATAAGATTAAACGAATTTGTACCACCCGATGTTCCGGCGATGTTACAACCGCTGAGTTAGATACATTTATTGAATTTTTAATGTAGCTTTCTTATTCTCTTCCTCATAATTTACCCTATTACTTAAAAACTCTATTTTCTTTGTTGCGCATTAACAATATGTCTTGTTCAGTTGTGAAAACTTTTAATTGGCCTTAGTTTTGCATAAATTTTAAAAATAAATATTATAAAACGCTGTAAGTTTTCAAAAAAAATATATATTGTGGAAAAGACGTCACATTTAATGACATGAAATAGTAATGATTATATTCCCAGATGTATTTTTAAACTCCTAATTTTATTCTGATATCTATATTTATGCTTAGCAGTAACAGCCACGTTGGAAGATGGCAATAACGTTGTTTATGAGTATATAGTGAAAGTGACCGTCACATCCTCCCTTCTATACTTTAATGACTTTGTAATGATTCCTTCGATATTAAATAGTATGGCTGACGGGATGCAACCCTGGCGAACACCCTAGTTTTTTGTCTGATAGATGGCATGGACGTTTTACACTTAATCGTTCCAAAATCTTATATTGCAGTCTTTGCTATATTTACTGTAACCGTTCACACTGGACGTAGGATTTCTCTACCAGCCAACCCTGTTTCTTGCATGTACTTTAAAATGGAATAAAAATGCCCTTTTATTTTTTTTATATTTTAGTTTGGTAATTGGGCGGAAAAGTTGCCTTTTAGGTTCAAAAACACTTTAACCCCTTGAGTATGATACAACCAAATCTGGTTCTGAAACAATTATCCGTTGAGTATGATACGACCAGATCTGGTTCCGCGTTTTTTTCACTTATTTGACGTTCTCATATTTATTCATAATTATCTAATTGTTTTACAAAATGATATTTCAATATTCTGTATTCGAAATTTTAATGCAATCATTGTGCAGTTGTTCTTTTTATGATTGGTGTAGTAGTTTCGTAGTTATAGTACTTTAAGGTCGATGTCGCCGAAAATCCTGCAAAAGAGACAGATGCATCCATGAAAATACCCATTTACTCCAAGGGTTAAAAAAATTTGGTTGCAATACTACAACATCCTTAATGTTGTTAAAAGAAATAAAAAAAAATGGATTAAATACATATTTTTTTATGAATTCCTTGTAAATAAAATATTTTAAAAGATGGTTTTAAATAAGTGTATATGCATTAGAATTAAAAAAATATTAGTGACAAAATATAATAATATAAAAGAAATATTTTGTAATGTCAAATTTTGTTTCTCTTACTTCTTTATCCTTAATGATTACAAATGTTATAGCTGAAAAATGTTTGTTCCTACTTCATTGAGACATTAATCAGGTGTTATAAAACTTTGGCGTATGCTGACGTAAGTCAATTTTTGCTCTTATGTATCCTTCTCTTGTGATTGAACCACAGATATATTGAGTATATTTGGTCACCAGTTTCACAGCTGGTTCCACTGCTTGCGTGTGACAAGGAAGCCGAGGAAAGTCGATAACCGGATCCAATTTACTATTTGCTTCAGCTTCAGATGCCTTCCGTAGTCTTTGAGAGAGTCACTGGAAACATGTTTTAACAAGGGTTGTTCAGTTACGTCAGGCTTTAAGATCATGTCGATGTATCGAAGTTTATCTTTGGAACGTTAAGCTTCCTGATGCCCCCTTCACTTTCTGTTCATGTTTTTAAAACACGTCGTAACCCAAGTTCTCTTTGAATTTCGCGTTCATCACAAAGCATTGGCAAAAGGAGATTTCCCGGAGCAGCATAAAACCAATTTATTTGAATAATCGGGTCTTTAACGTTCATTAGATCATCAGGGAAATATCGTAAATAAGTGATATGTAAGGTTAAACAGATGTTTTGAACCATAATTGCATGAAAGCTTTAACTTAATATTTAACCACAGCCACATACAATTTCATAATGTATTCAGTCAGAGTCCCAAGATTTTTAGTTGCTACATACAATGCCACACAAATGGTCAATGTCAACCACCTGGAATGAGCAAATGTTCCAGGGATTCTTAAATATAAATCTAGTGAGCAATTTCCACCTGATACAGCGATATACACATCCAATAAATACTCATGATCTGACTTGAATCAGTTTTTTCCCCAAAAGGGGGGGGGGGGGTTATTTTTAATCAGCAAGAAAGTAACTACAAGAAGATTAGCAGTTTTTAGGCTGCTGACCTATTTTGCCTATAAACTTATTGGGTCCCATCGTTTAAAATCTAAATGACAAAAAAGATGTCGCAATGGAATCTCATTACAATGAAATAAACACATTAACCGTTGTAAAGGTCTTCCTATTTGCTTTTCCGTCAAAGAAATCACACCATTATTATGTCTAGTGTTTACAACGGCTCCATCACACCCCATAGCAGTAAAGTTCAAAGGTTTTTTGTTGTGGTTTCTATCTTCAAAAAACTCAAGTATTTCTGCGACTATATCTTTTCCGGTACCAGATTTAGGTGTAAAGTCGCATAAAAACTTTGGATTTATCTTGGTTCTTTGGATCTTTTAGTGAAACGTGTTGTTCTGTAATAATTTTTTGTACAACTTTGATTTGTCGATCTTGCTAGTCTAATTTTTATCCTGTCTAATAACATTGGCTTTGCCTTCTTCTGTGATTACACCTAAGTCCTGTAAAGCAGCACAAACTATAGCTGTAGCAGCTCTATATAATATTCCGATGCGGCCAGCAATGGAGGCTACAGTTGGAAATTTAATACACATTTGAGTGCTTTTCTCTTCTTCCAGTTTTGAAGGGCTGGTAGTTTTTTTTGTATATTTGAAAAACCTTGTAGATTTATCTCTGTTTGTATATGAGGAGGACTTGATTGGTTTTCACCGCTGTTCTTCAGCGCTATCATTGTCGCCGGTAACCGTTTCTGATACACTTGTATTTTTTTTCGGTCTTGATTAAACTTAACTATTCTCTGTAGTCCTTTAGCTTTCCTTTCGCTCCGGTGATGGGTCATGTCCTTAGATGCCGATGCAATAGTATAACTGTCCTTAACTTTCAATTCACATTAAAATGTCTATTTAAACGTTTTTTTCGTTATCGAGACACGCAAAAAAAAAAAAAAAAAATAGGGAAAAAATCAATTATGAAATTAAATGTCTTGCGGCACCTCAAGACGTACTGTAATATTTTTGATATGTTTAATTTATCTTATCTAAACCGAAAGGCAACTTTTCCGCGCTATTCCAAATAAAAATCCAAAATTGAGTTTTTCGTTCAACCCTATTATACGTATATTTATATCATATTGTATTCGATTCATTGTTCCAATGAGTTCGATTTCATTATTAGATTCCCCTTTAACGAGGTTGACTGCAACGCTGTGATCACTTTGTTTGCTCTCTAATGCAGGAGGTAACGAGAGATAGAGAGAGAGAGAGAGAGAGAGATAGAGAGAGAGAGAGAGAGAGAGAGAGAGAAGGAGAGAGAGAGAGAATGGTAAACGAAGCGGATTCGCCATTCCGTGTGTTTGTTGAAAGGTTTCAAAAAGGTCAATTTGATTATAGGCAGTGCTGAGCAGTGCATGCAGTCGTACAGTCGGACGAACTGAATTAAATCATAATATCTATTTAATAAATCGCAAACAAGAAAGAAAATACTGATTTATTCTGACGCCTCAGTGATTAAATTCTAAAGCCCATTATAATCTGCGAAAAATATATTTCTATTGCAAAAAGAAAGTACATAATAAGTTTAATATATCGACAAATATAAAACACATTTGGAAATATTAAGATAAAGAATTTCAAAATCTTGGAAACTAAACTAAAATTAAAATAATATTACCACATGCTCTTAGTAATTAAACGTTCCCAAATTAAAGAGGTAATACCTTGGAAATAGAAACACACAACCTAAATAAGTTTATTAAACGACTCTTGAAAGTAAATATTTAGAAACATAAATAATCATAGTAATTAATATAAAACAATATTCAAACAATATAACACATGATAAAACATACAAATAATCAGAAAAACTGTAAACAAATGTAATAAAATCTAACAATTAAATGCATTTAAATATAATACAATTAAATAATAAGTCCTATTCATAAATTCTTCAATATTAGACAGATACAGATTATCAGAATTATTAAAACTTCAATTAAAATTAAAACAGTAATAATATATTCTCAAAATTACAAATAACCGATAGCATAAGTAAAATAATCAAAATGACAGATAATCAAATTTTCACACAAAATAGGGGTGTCACTAAAACCAGATCTGATTTGACTGTGGTATAATTATCTCTGTGATTACCTAATGACTAAAGTTGAGATGATTATGAAAACAACAACAATCATCTAAAATTCCTTTTAAATTACGAATAAGCCCAAACGTGATATGACATTAAACTGTCCTACTTATTTGTATAATCTCTTCTCGCCGCTTTCATCTCATGGCCTTCCATTGCGCTCTCAGGAAAATCTATTACTGGTTATACCTCAGCATTCATCAACTTTCATGTCTAGGTCTTTCGCAGTGCAGGCGGCCCGACTCTGGAATTCCGTGCCTTTACCGATAAGACAACTTGAAAACCTGAGCGGGTTTAAAAAATCGTTAAAGAGACATTTACTCAACTCATGAACACCCCCTTCCCCTTTCGTCTCCTTCGCTTGTCCTTATATTCCACTTCTCCCTTCAATATCGAGTTGGCATACGTTTCTAATCACTGTTTTATACTTTATCCTATTATTACTATTATGTAAGTGTATTCATTTATTACTTGTGAATCAATTTGCCCACATAAACCTTTAGTCACAATAACCCTGGCGGTATGGCCGTAAGATATTGCCACTTGGCAATAGGCCCACCACATAGAACTCTTATGTGTGTGCAATAAAGCTTTTCAAACAAACAAACATTTATTAATAGTAATTATAAAAATAGAAAAGAATTGTCCTGCATCTTCAAAAAATGTAATTTTTCGCAGTGACATCTGCTCTCGCCACAAAACGTGACAAATTTCATAATTTTACCATCTTCTTTTATGTACGTATATGTATCTTGACGACTATAGAAGAACATAAAATATCTACATGTTCGGTTTTGCTATTGCAGTTTGCACACTTATTTGTGTTTCTTATTTTTTTACTACTAAACCATTCGTATTTGTGATAACGACAACCGCAATTCACATTGAAGTAGACTTAATCGGGCCATTGAGAAACCTTAGAAATGTGGATTAATCTCATATATTATAGATAGAAGCAACGAGTAGGTACGTTCATTTGGCATTGGCACAGTAAATGCGATATTTTCCTTCAATAGAACGAACATAGAGAGAAAACATTTTTTTATATAATTTTTCACTACCAGAATACTGTTGGGTAAAAAGAGTTAGGACATAGTGGTTAGGTCGCCGATCTTAAATTGTAAAGTTCCAGGTTCGATTCCTAGCTCGGCCGACATTTTCCGTCGGTATAATATTAACGGAATCGCAGTTTTAATTCTGTCGATCAAATGTAATAACAAGACACACACTTAGACACATGTTACACTCACATATACACATAAACACTTCACGGTAGGATTGGTCGTAAGGTAGTAAGATAATAAACCCGCCTATTGGAAAAGGAGATTGGCCATTTTGGGCCCTCTTTTCCAATAGCTGGTATAATCTCTTTATGAATGAATGAGCGACTAGAACGTCTGATCTGAATTATGACCCGTTTCTGAATTACATATTTATCCTATTAAATATAGTTAATTACCTGATATCCGCTTGGGCACCTACCACATCCAGACATTGTATGTTTAATAACTGTTTAATCGAAAACCATCGCGGAACACCCGAAACGATAAAGTACATACGATATGTGGGTATAAACTATATATTACTAAGAATGCTGGAGTAAGTCAGCAGTATAAATAGGGGATATACTGGGATATGTTGCTTGAACTCTGTAATGTGTCTCATGATTTTATTGCCGCTCTGATTCCTGACGTATATAATATGCTAAGGTCAGCTGTCCAACATGGTATATTCACTGCAAAATAATATATTTTAAACAATACACAAACAAAAAGAGCAGCGATATATGGAAAAAATATATTCATTGAATTGACTCTTATTATTAGTCAATTTACTTAATTTCTAATGCCGTTTACATACAAAGGCTTGACATTTTGGCCCTGGTGAAAATCTCTATATTTGACACCATTCAAATTGATCAATCTAATAGGGTAACCCATAAGTGCAAAAACTCTGTCTTTTTTTGTCCTAGTTTTAATTATTTATGCACGCAAAAAGCAAACAAGCAATAATCCCAAACGCGATAGTAATAATTGTAAATATTATAAAGAGAAGTATCTTTATAAATTTTCGTAGAAACACTGCACAGAATCAAGAATCGAAAATATGACAGACAAGACGTAAGTCAAGAAATGTGTTTTGCGCGTGTTCAAGAAACGGAATTTGCCTCCCTGTCGCTCTGGAATTTCTTATAATTGAAGCGTGCCAAAACGTCGCCAATCGCTGAGTTCCCACCATTCCAAGACACCAATTTACATAATTGACACTCTGCTTGACATTAATAACGTTTGACTTTCAACCGCAAATCTTGGCTATCGATGAAGCGGTGCGGTCGCGGTCGGGTCAATACCGCGTCCCAGTGTACCAGTAGTAACGATACTGCAAAATAAAGTGTGTGGATGGGCCCTTATAAACATTAGAAGCTACGATTGTGGGTTTCACATATTTAATTTAATTTTAAGTTAATTTAATATAGTAAAATGTACAAAATGTACAATTAAAATGTCATAGACAAAAATATAATATCACAAAACTGAGAGCATGATATGCTAAAAACTGTTGCCAGTGATCCTAATGTCAACTAACTAGCCCATAGAGGGTGAATCCATTTCATATCACCCAGCTGTTGCTTACATTTTTTATTTTCCTGATTTATTTTTACAATGAGGTTCCTATAGATTCCTATAGATAGAAAATACTGTTTGTTTTTTTAAAGGCCATAGATTTTTTTCTGGCAGACATTCTTAAAATGGCGATTGAGAAAATTTTATGAGTTTACGCATTTATGTTATGATTGAAATAAATAAAATAAAAATAAAAATCCCGAAAACAAGAGGACTCGCGTTATTTGGAAGTGAACCCTTATGCTTAACACCACTGCGGAAAGACAGTTTTACTGTGACAGCGCTGCGATCGCACTTTAGTGTCCGCTCGCTCTTCGGCGCATACGCACGAGGAATCTGCCTGACGCTTCATCAACGCCAGATTTTTATTGGTCAAATAAAACAAATAAAATAAAACAAACCCTACAAATGTGACCCCGCCTATTTCTTCACGGGTCCGCCCATTTCAGATAATTTTCTCAGGTAGTATGTCGCCTTAATGCTCTAGCGGGGTTGCTGTTGCACCTAACCTCGTAGACAGTGAAGATGACATGTCATTGTCGCTACGCGGTTAGTGGAACGAAGGCTACTAGTCCTCCACCCGCTGCCAGTAAATCCTGCAGAGTCCAGACAGAGTCGAACGGTAAAGTTTATAGGGATACTTTAATAACATACTTAATACGAGGAAGTCAAGAGGAATATGTTAGTACTAACATTTAAAATATATTACAAATAAAAACGACTGCCGTTACTTACTACTGTATTTATAGTTATTTTTGTCACTGTTTTTTTATGAAATATTTGTGGTTTATGTATATTTCTGTGGTTTATGTAATATTAGAGCCGTGTCGTTCTAGGGAACGGGCTAGTCCCAGTTGGGTGACATAATCCAATAACCAAAAGGTTAAGGTTTTGCCATTCGTTTCCTCTTATTTTTGTAAGGAGATCAATGTTTTATAGTAATTAATTCTTAAGTAAATAAATAAATAAGCAAAAATAGTCGCCAGCCGCCTAGTCGCCAAGTGTGCTAAGAACATCCTCGCTGAATTTAGGTTGGCTCTTGTAAAATATGTCGATATATTGAAGTCAACCGTTGTACGTGGTCATCAAACGGTACATAATATAGTTTTAGGCGTATCTAGTGTTGACACAAGAGACTTCAAAAGTACGAGGAGAGCGAACTATTTGTGGTGGATCGAAGAACGACAATAGACTTGTTGTTAGACTTAAGTTGATATCGGTATCCTATATATCCACTGTATATCCTGATAAGTTAGTATCAGTATCAGCCATCAGTATTAACGATAATTATGGTGACTTTCCTCTTTTAATTTTGCCATAATCGCATACTTAAGCATATTTTCCGTGAATTCCTTCAAACCATATGTCATCATCGTCCACTCTGATCATAGAAATATAGATCAGAATTTAAACCGTTTTCATTCTTATTACCGAGACTTTGCCTTTCGCCATTATCTTCCTACATCATTTCTTCTGTCTCTAGCTATTTTTTTATAATTTCCTTTTTATTTAAAAAAAAAAACTATAAAGAAGATTTGAATTTAATTAGGACGATCTCGATACATTCAGCGAACAGATATTTGATCGTTATTTGCGAATCGAAGAAAGTATACATTTTGTAGGATTTTATCAACTCTAATAGACCACAGTCTGTTCTGCAGAGATATATGAATTATAATTTACTAGCTGACCGTGCCCACTTCGTTGGGCGGTAAAACTTTTTACCTGGGATGAATTTATGAGTGTGGTTCGGTTAGTACTGAGTGCTATGATTTATTTCCTGACTGCCAAAAGAAGGGTTATATTTTTACTGCATATGTATGAATTTATTCGCATGCCAATTTGACTATAATGCCGTTATTTGAGAGTGTATTCTTGTGAGTGTCTTATTTGTGAGCGTATTATCTCTTTAACTATTTATGCAGTAAAAGGGAAAATATATGCAGTAAAAGGGAAAAGTCTTTTGTTTTAAAGACATGAAACGATAAATTTACTTATTTTGATAAGAATTCATAATTGTTGATAATATGACCAATAAACATGACCTAACGATTTAAATTATTTTTTTAAGTATAAAATACTACTTTTTGTGACTTAAATATAAAAGTAAGATATATGCTGTCGCTGACTTTTTGTAGGCATTATCAAGCTCTACAACTTTTTTCTAGAACTTAATCATATATCTCTCATCGTTAAGGCAGCGTTAGTTAGAAACATTTTCATTCGACCGCTTATTCTCCGACTTACTTTGCAAATCCGACTACCACGGAAAAGTCTTTTCATTTTTCAGATTAATATATAGCCTATGACACTCACAAATAATGTGGCTTTCTATTGGTAATTTTTTTTCAAAATCGGATTTGTAGATCAGATATTACTTCCTACAACGTCACAAACTTTACCTCTTTATAATATTATTATAGTTTACATATATACCTATTCCATAAAATTACGTTAAAATGACATTGCATTTCAAATATATAAAAAATGAAACGTAATATGATATTGGTTTAAAATAGTGATATAAGGGTCATTAACTACGTAGACACTATAATAATATATTCTTATAATTCTGATATAAAGTTTTAGTAAACAACGATTAAAAATTAATGCATGTATGTACTTACTAACTATAATCAATATATACCTATATACATACGTACCTACATACTCGTATATAAACACGCAAAACTAAATTAATGCAAAATATCATATTTTCTTATATATGAGGACACAATTTCAATCAGCTGACTTTCGCATTCGTCTCTACTTTTTGAACGCAACCGTTTGGTGACTACAGCTTGATAAGCGGTACTGGTTCTCAGCTTCTGCCCATCGGTGAGCGTTGCAAGGAATCCATCGTATACGTATGTACATCCGAATAGCCAGAAATATATAATATATCTGGGTAAACCTTGTGTTTGTTCGAATTTGCTTATGCGTGTGCTTTTTCCTGGTGTCATGTGTGCAGTCTCGGCTGGAATGCCGAAATCGTGAAAATAAGTGACAATCGATTTTTTGTATAGCTGCCTGATATCAAGTACCTCAAAATCACTGAAGAGTAAATCGGATGGTAGCAATACGGTTTTCTGTTTATAACTCTCGATATCTCACTCTTAAATTCAATACACAAAAAAATGTTTAAAATAATAATTGCTATCGGCTTAACAATTACTAGGTAACAAATTGTTACGCCACGATTCAACAACATAACAAATGCGCTGCACTGGCGCATTACGAAACTGCGCGTCAGCTGCGACAAGTTGGACAATGGCCGTTTGTGCTATTGATCGAGTGCAGTTTGAGGCCATGAGAGGATTTGCCACAAGCCTATTCAAAGTCATGTGTTCATTAAGGCGACGATGTAGGTAAATTTCGAAAATTACATTTTTTGGCAATTTTTGAACAGTCATACTGAAATAACTGATGATGTTAGCCAACAAAAAAAAATTATCGTAACTCACAGTACCTTTCTTAAGTAGATAGCTATTTCAGATTTTTTTTTAAGTATTGGAAAATTGAGGAAAATAATTAAATCTGGGAGCTATACAGGAAATTTTCATTTTAGAGCATTTTTTGAAACGTGCCTCACACTAAACTGCACGATCAAGAAACTCAAAAAAAATACTACGGCATTTTAACAATAGTTGTAAAGAGGAATGCTTTCGCATAAATTTAAAAAAATAAGTTTTTCTTGTTAAAAAAAATTATATAAAAAGTGTAACTTTCATCCATATTCACTGTTAAATATTACTTATTACTGTGTGTTTTTTTCAAGTTTGTTTTTTTTTACATAAACTATGTACAATAAACTTGTAGTACTGACGATTATTTTTTTCAAATAAAATATCAGTATATTTTAAAAATAATATTTTGCAGAGCCCGTTTATATTATTTTTGTCATACAATGAGAT
Organism: Micropterix aruncella; assembly: GCA_944548615.1. NCBI lineage: Eukaryota > Metazoa > Arthropoda > Insecta > Lepidoptera > Micropterigidae > Micropterix > Micropterix aruncella. The sequence continues at coordinate 32,767,350 of OX155957.1, read as the reverse complement.
GAGCGCGCTCTTCTCGCGACGACGCGCTGGCATTCAAAATGCCGCAAGCGACATTGGGTCAATATGGTTCTTATGTGGGGATCAATTACTGATTCAAATGGCATAACAGCCAACCTTTTATAATGAAATGTTATTGGCTCTTAGAAACGTGGTTCATTTCGGCTTCGAAGGCCGACATATGCGGTTGCGTTCGCGACGCTCTGTTTCATGACTTATTATTACCAAATTGACATTTCGATGGATCGGAGATGTGAAGTAAAAAAATATCGGTTTTAGATGGCTATTTCACCGTGTAAATGAAAGAGGTTTAAAAACATGATAAATCATATGTTGAAAAATAGAAACAATAATAAGTAAAATAATATTTAATATTTATTTTTTTTTTTTTTAAATTTACAATATTACTTTTTTTTAATAAAAAGTGTTCATTTATTTGATAACAATGTTTCTTTATGTATAAAAACAAAAAAAATATATACATATCGGTAGGTTTTGAACCTACGACCGGTGTGATCTTATGCGAGTTTAAAACAAGTGCGCCACTTCAGCTTGCTTCCCGCGAGTCAAAATGTGTCATATATAAGGGGACAGTAAATAATGCCAATACATTTGCGTTAGAGCCATATGACAGAGCTATACACCATGTATAAATATAATATACTATTAGGCTACGATTCTGACCGCTCTAATATAGAAAACCGTCAGATAGGCAGAATTGTAATTTAAAAAACAAAACGTAGGTATCTACTTTTTAAAGGCTTTTATTCAACTTGTAATGTCTGTGAAAAAAAAAACTAAAAATGCGAAGAAATATTACATCAGCAGTAGCTTATAATAAATGTCAAAACTTTTCAATTGATGAGAAAATTGATTGCCTGTATAATGACATTTTGAACGCCCCGATAGATGCATTTGGAAACCATGATAAATGTAGAAGTTTTTAAAATTGTTTGTCGGAAAATGAAACACTGGATGCAATGAGTTGTTTGATGGGTGACATTATTTGGGAAAGAATACGTTACATAACTTAAAACGTAGGTAGCAATACATGCAAGAAGCCTAATTCATGATGTAGATAGTAATGTTCTCGAAAGGTTTAACGGCATCATTGCAAAATTTATTGGTGGTAAGAGGACAAATTACATCCAAAAGCAGTCTTACCAAGCGCGATGTAATGCGGCAGTTATATCATTTAATACAAAACAGCCACTCTCAAGATTACATAAAAAATATATAGGCAAAAGTCCCTCTGGCAGGATATCAAAAGTGGAATAAAGAAGACAGAGGCATTTAAGTAAATCCATTCTTTATAAAAGAAATAAAGCAGAAAGTTTTTTTTAAAAAAAAAACAATAATTCGCATTATGGAGAACATTGCAACCAACCCGATGTTCCATCAGAAATATTCGAAAAAAGCAAAGCTCTGTTATTTCAAGAATTGGAAAATAGAAAAATGATCGATTGCGAATTGAAAAACTTACGGTTATTCAAGGTGAAAGCAGCGAGTGGTTGGAATTACGAAGAAAAATGGTAACTGCGTCTAACTTTGGCAAAATTGTCAATAGTTAACAACACACAAAATGCGCCAATTTAGTTAAATCCATGACTGAAAATGGGATTTGAGCAACGTAGCATCAATTTGCCATGGAAAAGAAAATGAAACAACTGCACTAGAATGAAAAATATGTCTAGAAAAAGTGGAAATTCAGCAATGTGGATTATTCATTGACCCTAAATTTCCATTTTTGGGAGCTTCTCCAGATGGAATATCTGATGATTATATTTTTGAAGTCAAATTTCCCATTACAGCGCATAGAATCTGGTTAACGGAAGCGACAAGAAAAAGAAAAGTGACATTTTGGAAACAGAAAGATGGAAAACTTGAAATCAGCATCAAACATCACTGGTACGTTCAAGTTCAAGGACAGGTCCATATATAATTTCTTTTTATTTATTTATTTTTTATTTTATTTCTGGAAAAATACAGCGCATACAATATACATACGTGTGCATAAATGTAGAAAAAAAAGAAAAACATTACGCCTATAATCGTTTATTACACATTTGGATTTCAGCATATTACACTTAAAAATTAATTATAAAATAAACAAAGTTCATATTAAATATAAAAAATATATAGAAAACCGATGGGAGAGGTAGGGAATTGGAAGTGATTAGGAAGAAGGAGTTAGACGATGGTATGTGTATATGTATATAGATATAAATAAAGATATAGATAGGTCGTATAGTGGATATATAAATACAGATATTTATTGATGTTTATAGGTATTTATAGATATATAATAAATATTTATAGATATTTATAAATATTTGTGGTAGCTACTGATATGTTGTATATATATCCTTCTAGCCGTGTTCGGCCACAGCGACTGCATTGTAGATTCTAGTGACTTCTTTAGTCTTCTCAGAGTCCACTGTTCGGAAGCAGTCAAGTGCGCAGGCTATATTATAGTGCACAGGTGGGCGCGCGACCACGGGTGCACTCTCTCTTCCTCCCTCTTCTGAACCCGATGGAACGGAGACCGTTACGACCAGAGAAAAGTTTGGATGCAGATAAAATAAAATAAATCAATTAATCGCTAACGCAGCAATGACTGTCATTGTTAAATTTTTACTCAATATTGCAGAGCTATTTTTTCGGATTTAGTTCGTTTTTCACACTGTCATTTATGAAATTGGTAGTTATGGCTTGTGGTGATGTTTGAGTTTTTTCTGGAGCTATTGTAGAGATGACCGGTGACTTATTGGTAGTTGTTGTAGTAGGCGGTGATATAGAAGATGCATTATTGGATTTATCCTGGTTTTCTGATGATCTCGTGTTGTTGCTCATGGGGCTGTGTTGAATACAGCATACAGTCTCTTGTTCCGACATTATACAAAATTGTGATAGTTTCCCTTTTGGCAAATCCCCCTCAGTTTTTGGACAATTTTTCGCCGGTAGACATACTCCTAAAACGCCATTTATTTCACATGACTCTTCACGGCAGTGTATATGCCAGGTCCCTTGGCACTTCCGCAAGGGCTCTTTCCAATACTGGTAACGGTGATTATGTTGAAAAGGCATTGGTTGTCAGCTATCGCCACTTGCAGAGGTCCACCACTATCGCCTCCACAAGAGTCTCGTAATCCTTCTAAGCTGCCAGCGCACAATTGATCGTCCTTATACCTTGCGGTAACCTCCTTCTGAGAGTCTTTGCATATAGTCTTCGAAAGGTGGCTGGTCAATCAAATCCACCACCACCTTCAGTAAGTCCTCCGATGTATCTTCAGCAAAGTCGATCTGCCTTCAGCCAGTAACTACAGCTCGCTTGTTTTCGATGGTCGACTTTTCCATAGACACGCTGGTCGAATATTTAAAGTGAACAGCTCAGACCGATCAGATCCTTCGGGACGCTTCCCGTGTTAACCGCGAGTTAATCCAGACTATAGAATTGCACTATAATCACTAAAATTTATTATTTAATTATTATTTAGAGGGGAGAAAATTTTAAAATATGTTGACACTTAGAATTTAAATTTCGAATTTTATTTTGTTGTATAGAAAGTATATAACTAATTACTATAGGTATTAACAAGCTCGTTAGGTGCAATTGATTTGAATAATTCTTTAACGAACGTCGGTTGGTTGAGGTTGAAAATGTCGATGGTGGAGAAACAAGAGTCGTACGTGCATATCAGCCCATAAGCGATGGAATGTTTCCCGTAGTTGGTATTGGCACGAGATACCTCAAACGTGCGTGAATTGCGAATTAATCGCTGAGGAACGAAAAAACGTAAGTTTTCAACAAGGTATGAACTATCTGTGGTATTGTGGATAACTTTAAAGAAAGTGTGCTGGAAAGAAACTGTAACTGGAACGATACATATAACTGGAAAGGAAGTGTGCCTATTTACATTTTGGTCTGGTAAAAACGATCTCCTCAAAACCGAATATATACAGACGAATGATTTGATTTGGACAAATGTCATGGAAAAAACTTGTTTGTTTTTATATGGACTGTGTATTACCTGAAATTATCGATCCAGGAGTATGAAGGAATATGGATTTAAGGGAGCCTGAATACACTTTGAAAGAAGCAAATAAAAGAAACGACACGATAAAACGAAAGAAATCGGTTCCTCTCCCTTGTCCAACGCTTAAGCGGTAGTTAGTTTTCAGTGATTCATCACAAAGTGAGCAAAGAACTCACAGAGAATGTACTTGCCAATAACACTCCAAAGCAAAGCACAAGCAATATAGAGCCACCGAAAAGTACACGATATTCCAAATCTGTGCTGAGTACAGATCTAATTAATAATGATGAACAGGCTTTTGAAAATGTATTATCATTTGATGAATTTTAATTACAAAAGTCGGCGCACCACTACAAAGCGACACTGTCAAGGCTACAAAAAGGAAGTCTCAAATGTACTGCGCAATTTTAAATGTATTTATTCGTCTCTTTACATTTAATATGTATGTATCTACTCAGAAATAACAGACTACTTTGCCAACCAGAAATGTCTTCATGATTTTTTGTCTTAATGATTTTATATTTTAATTAATAATTATTTATTTTTAATGATGTGTATTTCTTTAAAGTTTACAACGATGTGCTTACAGTATCTAAAAATAAATTATATTACTTTTTAATTAAATAATTTTTTAATGATAATATACAAGGCGATGGGTGTCGTTATGTCCTCCTCAAAGAACTATTATACCGCGAATAAATAGTTCGATACACAATGTTGTTTTTTAATTCGATTCTAAATGTTTTTTCTGCCAAAAAATACTATCAAAAACTGTCACTACAACTATCAAAAAAATACTAAAGCTGTATCTCACGGAACATGAATTGCGATTTATGTCATTTAAAAGCCCTTGGAAAACTGTATCCAAAACAGTTAACGGCATTTCTCCAATTGTCATCTATCACCATTTAAAATAATTTTAAAATGTCGAAAATTAATTAGTGACAGGTGACTCTTCTTAATACAGTTTTTCAGGGGATTTCAAATGACATATCGCAAATGAAATTCTGTAAGATATGGCTTCTGTCAATTTTTGACAGTGATAGTTTGGTTTAACAGTTGACAGCCAAAATCTAATGGGCGCATTCCAGGGTGATACTATCCCTATGTTCCAAATTTCAACTCAATCGGTTCAACGGCTCGGCAGTTATCGTGAGAGATTACATACAGGCAAACAGACATACATTTCTCTGAAAATGGTCTTAATCATCTTGGTGGACCTCAAAATGGACATCTCTATCGTTATCTAAACATTTTTTTCCGCACGATCACAACACCTTCCCTACCAGTGGCAGCCGGGAAAGTAATATAATGTTCAAGTTTAGATGATGATAAAGCGTAGCCTTCTTCACCAGCGTAGGTACATGACACTTGCATAATCCCAAAATATAAATCCCATTGCAATAGTGTATACCTAGTGTGTTTAGTCCAGACATCGATAGCGAGTGAATATCGCTGCGAGATGAGTCAACATAATAAACACCTGCCCCGTCGCGAGGGGAGGGGGTAAGTAGGCGGGGCTTAAAAACTCAGATACGGTTTATTTTTTAAGTAGTACGTCGCCTTAATATTCATCGTGCCCTTGATAAACCTTGGTTGTGGTACAGTTTTGCTAACTGACACCACGGAAGAGCCAAAGCGCACACGCGCGTATATCCACAGTCATATATCGTAGAGGGTAACTATGTAAATATGGCGATTGTGCTTTTTATAGCCATGTAATACGTATCTTCATGTAACATGTATCTTCTGTCTATACAAATGGATGGACGGTTACCGCTTTCAGGTGGTAAATTTACTGGGGCCACAGTGTTAAATTTTAATTGTTTCATTTGTTTTATTTTATTTATTTATTTATTTAGGTAAAGTAACAGCATAAAATAATAGTTAGATACGAAATTCTTCAAACACATATTCTTGACGTATATAACTTACGCCCCATGAGAAATTGTATGAAAAATATTTTGTTAGGTTATAACGTTATTAATTAAGTGATATATTAATAAATTTAACTATTACATAATACGACATAAGTAGTAATATTTTACCAATATTAACAGTTTTAGCTATTTGTGTCGTTTTCTAACAGGTCATTAAGTACAACGCTGCACAATGGATGCTTTTCCCTACAATTTTAAGTTTGAAGCGTCCTAGCACTTCAAAACTGACACAAATTTAAGGAATAAGATGCAAAAATAATTCATATTGCGTGACTTCTATTTTAGAAATAAAATGCTAACTCGTATTTTACAGCTGATTTCGAGTTAGAATGTCCTTTGATTTATATCATGGTTCTATCCTTGCTCACCTCTTCGGCCAAATAAAAAGCATCCAAAATCTCATAATCATAACTTCTGTTATAAGAGAAAAAATCGGTTGTAGCACCCCAAGACTTTCTTGGCAAGCAGTCAACCCCCCCCCTCCCGCGTCAAAGCCCTCAACCCCCCTCCGCAAAAAACCCTCTTCCTATCCACCCCCCTACCCCCAGCCCCCCTTTTACCTTCTCCTCTTCCCCACCCTTCTCCCCCAACCCCCCCAAAATCCCCGCGCCCAACCAATCCACCTCCCCACCTTGATAGTGATTGTGTTAAGTGACTATAATAGCAAAAGTATTAGTTTTGTATTTTGTCTTATTTCCGACGTAATAAAACGGTATTTTTTCAAAAATGATGCAATATTTTCTTAAATACGGCGGGTATTAAAAAAAATGCGTGATATTTTAACCACAATGTGATTTCGGTCCAACAAGGCATCTGCGTACCGAATTTTAAGTCTAACTGCAATATTTTGAGATATCAGCAATTTCAACTGCAATCTTTTCAACTCTTGCCATGATTGAGTGATGCCTGCATGCCAAATTTTAACACAATCTGATAAAACGTTTGGGTGCTATCGTCAAGGAATACTCACATACACACACATACAGACACACAAATTCACAGACAGACTTCAGTATGGAAATGGTCTTAATCGTCTCGGGAGGGATTACAATGTATAAATCCGTCTACATCTCGAAAAAAAAAAATTTGGCGTTCACAATACTTTCCCTCAGCCTAGAAATAAAAAAATACTAAATAAAAAGAAAAGCAAAGGAAAAAGCACCAGTTTTCTAGGTTTCTCAATGATGGCATTAGTGTAAGAATCGTGAAACTAGTTTTTAATTAGCGATTTTTTAACTGTTATAATCTGCCGATTTTGTCTTATTTAGATTCGTATCAAAATGAAATCGATTCATTTACGGAATAGCACCTCAAATTGTGCCAACAACAGTGCAGATTGATCTGCAAAAAAGCGATTATTGATTACCGCGACGGCAATACAGCGCGCTAATGTGTACCTTCCTAGATCAACTTTTTGTCGTAACAGGTGTGCTAATTTGAGCGCAAAAACCGACTTAGAAAAAAATGTTACAACTATCACCCTCGGCTATAGAATGTATCATTGCAGTGCTTAGTTTATAGCGACTTGCTAACGAGATTGGTGTGGTTGCAGGGGTCTTGCACCTTCATGGATTTGAATAAACATTTAACTTATGGACAATTAATAGGGACCCATAATATATTTGGCTCTGTTATTTTTATTAAAACCAAACGCATGGTTGTATCAACCCATCTTGAACTTCAGTTCCATATCTGCTCGAACGATCTGGAGTATAAATGTTTAACGTTAAAAAAGATAAATATATTACATTGTTTATTTTATTTTTAATCATATGCGTAATTTATTTATTCATGATAATTAAAAAAATACTTCATAATCGGCAGTTAGCCTAGTCGATATTATAGCCACCAAAATGTTGACCCTCTTATGTAGTTTTTTTGATCGCTTTTCTTGTGTTTTTATTTTTTTAAATTCGATTATATTCAAAATTATATTTTAACCTGTAATATGGATATTTTACGTATAATTTGGATTTTTAAACTATTAATTGCAATGTTAATTTTTCGATTATAATTATTATTTATACTTTATCACCTTTTATTGAAATTCCTCTAACTATTTATTTTATTATGTTTTTGTGATTGATTTTTTAAAATATTATTCGCAGACTAAATCAGTGACTTAGTTTTTAGGTTGATGATTAAGTGTAGGTACCTATGTAGTTTAGTATTATTAGTTTTAAGTAGGTTGAAGAAATACTCGATTTAAAGAGACCATTGTTGCACAAGCCATTATTTACTTGGTATACTTGCCTTAGTACGTGCCAAGGCTTAGTTAGGCGGCGTTGATTTGAAGAATATACTTGGCTGCAGCACTCTCTATTTTTCTACAGTTTACAATGAAGCCTTTAATAGTGCTAAGATGATAATGCAGTTATTGTGCTTTTCTATAAATAAATAAATATAAAAATAAATAATAAAACTACACTTATAAACAAAAAAGTCATCAACACTGTAAAAAACGTTGTCAATTGTCATACATACTTCTTCACTTAGTGGTACTTTATAAAATCCCTTAATCCCTATTGTAAATTTTAGGATCAATGACGTCAGCTACGTTCAACAGTTGCAGCTACGTTCTCTTAGTCTGAGAGAATGACTAACGGAACGGAGGTTCTTGCGGGATATTGTGGGATAATCGTGGAAAACAACGTTCACTCCAAAGTTGGCTAATTGACTTCTGACTTTAATGGCAACTTCCATGATGTACTACCTCATGGAAAAGGTGATATCGCAAGGTACTCCAGCTAGTGTGTCGTTTTTGCATGACGATGATGCGATCGCGGTCTGTCGCTCGAGCCCATAATACAATTCCATATGACAACAATGCATGCAAGAACGCAAAGTAGCATATCCTAAGCATGCACTAACCTACAGAGTGCTTAACGGGCGCGTTCCAGTTTATCGCATAGGGCTTTGTAGACCGCTCCTCTCGATAACGAAACCCAAAAACTTTACCGACTTCAATGACTGTAATAGTTGATTGTTGAAAATCAAGTCTTATTTTATATTAGTGGAGTGAAATCGACAGAGACTGAATATATGACATTACTCTTACATTACATTACTCTGACAATCACAGTTTAGGTCGCTCAAAAGACATTGCAGTTCCTTGTTCAGTTACAGCAAATTATTCGTTTAAACAATTGCGCAAGAATCATCTGCTTAAATCGTGATTCTGTCATTGACTGTTGCAGCGGAAATATCATTTGTGTCAATGATGAATGAAGCATTCCCGAGACAAGACTTTTGAGGGATTCCCTTAGATTTTAATTAGGTTGAGGATGCTTCCGATGCAATAGTGGTCGCCTGTTATCTATTTGCCAGAAAACTAAATATTAAGCACATTGAATTATAAAGCCGTAATGGTAGAGTTTTTCCAGAAGTATCTCCTGATCACGAGTGACCTTGACAGGCAAAAGGTCCGCGATAAATTCAAACTGAATTACCACTTACTTCAGGTAGAGACCGCGCAATCGACCTCAAATCCGTGACCAGACCGGAGGGCGGAGAAATCCTGCCAAATGTGGTAGTGAGAGCGCGAGGTCGATCCGCTGTGTTCAATTGCCAGTGCCTTGCGGTAAGGCGTTGAACTAAGATGGGCTTGTTGGCGTTGCTAGATGGTGAACTGTGTTGGCCTTAAGTTTCTACGTTCACCCCTCGGTTAAAAATACGATCTTATATCGTTATAACTTCCTGGGGTGACGTGTTCGCCCGTAGTAATTGACAACTCCAAAGTTCGATGATCGACCACGGCGAAGCTCGTGATGTATCATATAAATGGCGGTGACTTGTTTTTCGTCTTTACATAGGGCGAGGATCTCGTATTGCCACCCCGCGCGAAGTAATGGAGTCAGTTATAAATGTCACATCACTTTTACGAACGAACATCATTGTAAACACTAGCGGCCTTGAATACGCACACTTGCTCGCCAGTCTGAAATAAACCATCCGCCGAACAACTACCCTGTGTTTTCCTTCTACGCCTGCCTCTAGTGTAACCGCCATTGGCATACATTTCAAACGTGGTCATCAATTTCTACAAGGACCACATCACCCCAGTGATACGAAAGCAACTAACGGTTCAAAAACAAATATATTTATCCAGAATTACTACATATTACAGATTACAATGAGACAACCACACAATGTTGCTGTCGGCGATAGAAAGAAAATTGTATACATTTAGAGAGCTCTCTGAAGGTACTCATCAGCCTGAGATATACTGGATAGAAGGAAGTCGTACATTAAAAGCGAACAAAATGAAATTCAAACTGAAACAACTCTACCAGACATTAAAACTCAACATACAATTGCCACGCCAAAATATGGACTACAAATATGATTATAAATATTCCAAGAATAAAGTACACTTTCAGACAGAGACATACATTTTTTGTATTTATAGCATGAAATGGATTGAAACTTCTAGACCAAACCTTAAAATAGTGCCTATTAAATACAGAAACTAACTCAAACCTTACATAGACAAATAGATCACGAAAGCACAAATTAAGGTTTGCATGTGCATAAATTACTCCAGTTGCAGAAATTCTCGTGTACTATCGTGTAGTCTCCCAATCAACAACATCGTATCTCTAAAAGCTTTTTGCACCATTAAGTTCCCCCGGTCTCTCACTTCGGCCAGCCTCTGACGATTTTCTCAAAAATTCTCATAATACTGATTTCTAGTCCTACTCTTTCTGAGTCCACGGTTCAAGACTCTGGAACAATCTCCCAGCAAATATACGTACCTCACCTTCATTAGAATAATTCAAGGCTCACGTCGAAAAGTACTACTTTTCTGAGAAGTAAATAAATCTTCCATTTCTCTCTCCATCCCCTCGCAATTTCCTCTCCTTGAGCATTCTTAGTTTCAAATACAGTAGTTTGTATTTTATGCAGACACATTTATTTGCTTAATCTTTATTTCAACAACGCGAACATGTACCACTGCACTGTAATTAGGTTAGTTGAAAAATATTGCCATGTGGCAATAAGTTGGCATTTTCGTGTTTTGATTTGTAAGTGCAAATAAAGAGTTTTAATTTTATTGAAAATAATTTATTATTTTATTATTATTTATTATTACTGTTATTGATAATTATTGTCGCAGCTATTATCATACTCAATTCCTTATTAATATTAGACTTGATTATAGTTTTACTTAATTTTAATTTCTATAATTAAGGTTTGATTATATTACTGCATTTTTAATTAATTTTGATAACTTACATACTTTTTATTTGTACATCATTTTTTATTACGATTATGCTATGGTTAAAAATTTTATATCTTTCATCTCCTTTTGTATTTTAATTCCCATTTTATTTTATTTTTACTAATGTTTTATTTTTATAATTAGGTTTGACTATCTCATTCTACTTTTAAGCAATTTTGATTATCTAAATACTAACTAATTATGCATCTTTTTTATGATTATATTAAGGTTAAAATGTTATATTTTCAATTAACCATTTTTATCAATTTTATATTTAATTTTTCAGCTTCTAAGAATTTTTTTATTCTATATTACTACATTTTCTATATTCTACATTACTTAGTTTTTTATATTGGTTCATAATATATTTAACATAATTTAAATGTCTGCCTTAGAATAGGCTATTGCTTAGTTAGGCGACATAAAAATTGAAACACTGGCAGCAGTTTCTGGTATGACAAGTTATCAGTTTTTTGCTACTGGGTTCTCGGCTATGACATTATAATTGTATATTATGTCCATTTACTGTAGATAATAATGTAAATTACCAAATAAATAAATAAATTTAGGAATTAAAAATAATAAAGTGACACTTTTATATATAGTTTTATTTATGCAGAATATTTTTGTTTCAACGGTTTCAATTTCGATTCCGTGATTGTTGTACCTAATTTTCATTATATAATATATAATTTTATATTTATTATTTTAAAAATACATAATTGTATCGGATTCGTCGCAACATTTATATTTATTACGTGATATTTCGAGCTCTCGGTATAAACCAATCCTAACCGTCAAATGAGTTGATTACACCTGCCGCACGATGTTGTCGCTGTTCGTCGTACAATGTCTTTTATCTGTGATTGATAATGTGGTTATATTTCGTTATTATACAGGCCGATGATAAAATAATAATAAAAAACCTATGAGAAATCGAACAAGCGTATCATTATGTTCCCACGAAAATTAGCTCAAATGCTATACTAGCCTATGATTCATTACGAATGATTGTTTCAATTAATTTCCCGGACCACGCGACGACGTTATATCTGTGCAACGACGTTTTATTGAATGATAGGAGTTTTTGTGCAATTGAGGGATTGGAGGCTAGTGCAATTGGTACGTCTGGTAATTATTGTGGCAGTTATTTTTTAAAATATTTATAATATATTATTAGTATTATTATATTTTACATTCAGGCAGCATCATTGCTGATATGTCCGATGTTAAGACTGAAATTACATATATACGTTGAAACTACACGCTTCAACCACTTCCACTGGTAAACTGTTCCACTGGTCCACAGTCCGTTAACTAGGAAGTGTTTCCTGGGATTGATGTGAAATCGTGTTCTCTTCAGTTTGAAATCGTGTCCTCGCAGATGATGCGTGTGGTTCCGCTTAAAGATAGAAGAAAACTCGGGGTAAATATAGCATCAATTGAAGATCTTATATGTCTCGATCATGTCATGCCTGATCCGACGATCCTGCAGTATGGGCAGTTGCAATCTGCGTAGCCTTTCTGAGTATTCCAACTTTTTAAACCCCATTGGCATCTTGGTCGCTCTGCGCTGGAATTGGGAGGAAAGTAAGGATTCCAAACTCTAATATAAGTAAAGGATTCTGGAATCCAAACTCTAATATAGGTCTGATGTAGGTTTTGTATAATGACAAAAACAAGGCTGGTAGGGTACAGTTGGTTGATATGCGGATGAGGTATTTACAAACTGGTCTACTAATTTAAATAGAATCAAAGTTTTCGACCTTGGCGAGCCGCCGTCTTAAAAAATCAGTTGAAATCACAAAATCTAGTATTTCCCATGCGTCTTCTTTGCAATGAAAATTTTGTTGAAAGTAGTCTTAACAAATTTTATAGAGCATATAATTTATTACAACTTTTGCGCTTACAATTTTCTTCAAATATCTCTAATATGCGTAAAATTTTGCAATCGAACAAGTGAAATGCACGACTAGGTTTGTTTTTTTTTAATATCTCATTTCCAGTGAGCAGGCTTTAAAAAAATACTATCATCAAATTCCTAAAGAAATTATACCTATGTTTTAAGTTTATATCTTTATATCTTTACCGCGGGGCGCGGGCCCGAGTTTGGGAATTAATATCTCCAATTTAAGAAAAACGACTTCACGTACTATTTAAATGTGGTGTACAATATCATCAGCTATGTATAGTAAAATTTTGAACTTCCCAAAGTGGGATTCTCGATGCCTACCAGACCGAAGTTTGAGCGGCTGCCACGACCATTACATACAGTCGTCTTAAATTGGAGATATTAATTCCCATACCCGGGCCCGCGCCGCGCCGATGACTATATGTAATGCTCGTAGCAACCGCTCAAACTTTGGTTTGGCAGCCATCGAGAATCGCACTTTAGGAAGTTCAAAATTTTACATAGCTGATGATATTATACATCACATATAAAAAGTGCGTGAGGTCGTTTTTTCTTAAATTGGAGATATTAATTCCCATACTCGGGGCCGCGCCGCAATATTATGAAGCGAATTGTAAGCATTGCTCAATAAGGCGAAAAATATTGGGCACTGTTTATTTACTTTTGTTAAGCGGTGCATTTCCTTTTTTGTAATTATTATGAGTGAAGTAGGAGATTTTTATTGTATTTTATTTAGTATTCGTTAATAAAGGTGCGCCGTACAATAATGGCTGATCTGTCGGTGTGAATTATATAAAAAAAACGGTCTGATTTTACTTAGATTGCAAAATTTCACACAGTTTGTTGAAAAAGAAAATTGTACATGTGTGTATATTTTTAAAACAACAGTGCCACCGTTGTAAATATGTTTTATGTTTGTATTTATATTGTCGAATATGATTGAAACTGTGATAGTTGAATAATTGCTCAATTTAATTTTTCTGCGGAGTTTTGGTCGTAGCTGTGGCGCCGATTTTTTTTATTTCTCTTTGTAAACATTTTTGGATTACACGGTACCTCCAATAATTATATTTCATTTCCTTGTTCTAGGAATAAAAGGGATCTATCTAAAAGTTCTATTTTATTTTACACCCTAAA
>OX155957.1:32585061-32752906 GCA_944548615.1 Micropterix aruncella | reverse complement strand
GAACATCCTCGCTGAATTTAGGTTGGCTCTTGTAAAATATGTCGATATATTGAATTCAACCGTTGTACGTGGTCATCAAACTGTACATAATATAGTTTTAGGCGTATCTAGTGTTGACACAAGAGACTTCACAAGTACGAGGAGAGCGAACTATTTGTGGCGGATCGAAGAACGACAATAGACTGGTTTTAGACTTAAGTTGATATCGGTATCCTATATATCCACTGTATATCCTGATAAGTTAGTATCAGTATCAGCCATCAGTATTATCGATAATTATGGTGACTTTCCTCTTTTAATTTTGCCATAATCGCAATACTTAAGCATATTTTCCGTGAATTCCTTCAAACCGTATGTCATCATCGTCCACTCTGATCATAGAAATATAGATCAGAATTTAAAACCGTTTTCATTCTTATTACCGAGACTTTGCCTTTCGCCATTATCTTCCTACATCATTTCTTCTGTCTCTAGCTATTTTTTTATAATTTCCTTTTTTATTTAAAAAAAAAAAACTATGAAGAAGATTTGAATTTAATTAGGACGATCTCGATACATTCAGCGAACAGATATTTGATCGTTATTTGCGAATCGAAGAAAGTATACATTTTGTAGGATTTTATCAACTCTAATAGACCACAGTCTGTTCTGCAGAGATATATGAATTATAATTTACTAGCTGACCGTGCCCACTTCGTTGGGCGGTAAAACTTTTTACCTGTGATGAATTTATGAGTGTGGTTCGGTTAGTACTGAGTGCTATGATTTATTTCCTGACTGCCAAAAGAAGGGTTATATTTTTACTGCATATGTATGAATTTATTTGCATGCGCCAATTTGACTATAATGCCGTTATTTGAGAGTGTCTTCTTGTGAGTGTCTTATTTGTGAGCTTATTATCTCTTTAACTATTTATGCAGTAAAAGGGAAAATATATGCAGTAAAAGGGAAAAGTCTTTTGTTTTAAAGACATGACACGATAAATTTACTTATTTTGATAAGAATTCATAATTGTTGATAATATGACCAATAAACATGACCATAACGATTTAAATTATTTTTTTAAGTATAAAATACTACTTTTTGTGACTTAAATATAAAAGTTAGATACCTATAATGCTGTCGCTGACTTTTTTGTAGGCATTATCAAGCTATACAACTTTTTTTCTAGAACTTAATCATATATCTCTCATCGTTAAGGCAGCGTTAGTTAGAAACATTTTCATTCGACCGCTTATTCTCCGACTTACTTTGCAAATCCGACTACCACGGAAAAGTCTTTTCATTTTTCAGATTAATATATACCCTATGACACTCACAAATAATGTGGCTTTCTATTGGTAATTTTTTTTCAAAATCGGGTTTGTAGATCCAGAGATTACTTCCTACAACGTCACAAACTTTACCTCTTTATAATATTAGTATAGTTTAACATATTATACCTATTCCATAAAATTACGTTTAAAATGACATTGCATTTCAAATATATAAAAAATGAAACGTAATATGATATTGGTTTAAAATAGTGATATAAGGATCATTAACTATATAGACACTATAATAATATATTCTTATAATTCTGATATAAAGTTTTAGTAAGCAACGATTAAAAATTAATGCATGTATGTACTTACTAAACTATAATCAATATATACCTATATACATACGTACATACTCGTATATAAACACGCAAAACTAAATTAATGCAAAATATCATATTTTCTTATATATGAGGACACAATTTCAATCAGCTGACTTTCGCATTCGTCTCTACTTTTTGAACGCAACCGTTTGGTGACTGCAGCTTGATAAGCGGTACTGGTTCTCAGCATCTGCCCATCGGTGAGCGTTGCAAGGAATCCATCGTATACGTATGTACATCCGAATAGCCAGAAATATATTATATATCTGGGTAAACCTTGTGTTTGTTCGAATTTGCTTATGCGTGTGCTTTTTCCTGGTATCATGTGTGCAGTCTCGGCTGGAATGCCGAAATCGTGAAAATAAGTGACAATCGATTTTTTGTATAGCTGCCTGATATCAAGTACCCTCAAAATCACTGAAGAGTAAATCGGATGGTAGCAATACGGTTTTCTTTTTATAACTCTCGATATCTCACTCTTAAATTCAATACACAAAAAAATGTTTAAAATAATAATTGCTATCGGCTTAACAATTACTAGGTAACAAATTGTTACGCCACGATTCAACAACATAACAAATGCGCTGCACTGGCGCATTACGAAACTGCGCGTCAGCTGCGACAAGTTGGACAATGGCCGTTTGTGCTATTGATCGAGTGCAGTTTGAGGCCATGAGAGGATTTGCCACAAGCCTATTCAAAGTCATGTGTGTTCATTAATATTCATCGTGCCCTTGATAAACCTTGGTTGTGGTACAGTTTTGCTAACTGACACCACGGAAGAGCCAAAGCGCATACGCGCGTATATCCACAGTCATATATCGTAGAGGGTAACTATGTAAATATGGCGATTGTGCTTTTTATAGCCATGTAATACGTATCTTCATGTAACATGTATCTTGCGTATATACAAATGGATGGACGGTTACCGCTTTCAGGTGGTAAATTTACTGAGGCCACAGTGTTAAATTTTAATTGTTTCATTTGTTTTACTTTATTTATTTGTTTATTTAGGTAAAGTAACAGCATAAAATAATAGTTAGATACGAAATTCTTCAAACACATATTCTTGACGTATATAACTTACGCCCCATGAGAAATTGTATGAAAAATATTTTGTTAGGTTATAACGTTATTAATTAAGTGATATATTAATAATTTTAACTATTACATAATACGACATAAGTAGTAATATTTTACCAATATTAACAGTTTTAGCTATTTGTGTCGTTTTCTAACAGGTCATTAAGTACAACGCTGCACAATGGATGCTGACACAAATTTAAGGAATAAGATGCAAAAATAATTCATATTGCGTGACTTCTATTTTAGAAATAAAATGGTAACTTGTATTTTACAGCTGATTTCGAGTTAGAATGTCCTTTGATTTATATGATGGTTCTATCCTTGCTCACCTCTTTGGCCAAATAAAAAGCATCCAAAATCTCATAATCATAACTTCTGTTATAAGAGAAAAAATCGGTTGTAGCACCCCAAGACTTTCTTGGCAAGCAGTCAACCCCCCCCCCCCCTCCCGCGTCAAAGCCCTCAACCCCCCTCCGCAAAAAACCCTCTTCCTATCCACGCCCCTACCCTTAACCCCCCTTTTAACTTCTCCTCTTCCCCACCCTTCTCCCCCAACCCCCCCAAAATCCCCGCGCCCAACCAATTCACCTCCCCACCTTGATAGTGATTGTGTTAAGTGACTATAATAGCAAAAGTATTATTTTTGTATTTTGTCTTATTTCCGACGTAATAAAACGGTATTTTTTCAAAAATGATGCAGTATTTTCTTAAATACGGCGGGTATTAAAAAAAATGCGTGATATTTTAACCACAATGTGATTTCGGTCCAACAAGGCATCTGCGTACCGAATTTTAAGTCTAACTGCAATATTTTGAGATATCAGCAATTTCAACTGCAATCTTTTCAACTCTTGCCATGATTGAGTGATGCCTGCATGCCAAATTTTAACACAATCGGATAAAACGTTTGGGTGCTATCGTCAAGGAATACTCACATACACACACATACAGACACACAAATTCACAGACAGACTTCAGTATGGAAATGGTCTTAATCGTCTCGGGAGGGATTACAATGTATAAATCCGTCTACATCTCGAAAAAAAAAAATTTGGCGTTCACAATACTTTCCCTCTGCCTAGAAATAAAAAAATACTAAATAAAAAGAAAAGCAAAGGAAAAAGCACCAGTTTTCTAGGTTTCTCAATGATGGCATTAGTGTAAGAATCGTGAAACTAGTTTTTAATTGACGATTTTTTAACTGCTATAATCTGCCGATTTTGTCTTATTTAGATTCGTATCAAAATGAAATCGATTCATTTACGGAATAGCACCTCAAATTGTGCCAACAACAGTGCAGATTGATCTGCAAAAAAGCGATTATTGATTACCGCGACGGCAATACAGCGCGCTAATGTGTACCTTCCTAGATCAACTTTTTGTCGTAACAGGTGTGCTAATTTGAGCGCAAAAACCGACTTAGAAAAAAATGTTACAACTATCACCCTCGGCTATAGAATGTATCATTGCAGTGCTTAGTTTATAACGACTTGCTAACGAGATTGGTGTGGTTGCAGGGGTCTTGCACCTTCATGGATTTGAATTAACATTTAACTTATGGACAAATAATAGGGACCCATAATATATTTGGCTCTGTTATTTTTATTAAAACCAAACGCATGGTTGTATCAACCCATCTTGAACTTCAGTTCCATATCTGCTCGAACGATCTGGAGTATAAATGTTTAACTTCAAAAAAGATAAATATATTACATTGTTTATTTTATTATTAATCATATGCGTAATTTATTTATTCATGATAATTAAAAAAAATACTTCATAATCGGCAGTTAGACTATCCGATATTATAGCCACCAAAATGTTGACCCTCTTATGTAGTTTTTTTGATCGCTTTTCTTGTGTTTTTATTTTTTTGAATTCGATTTTATTAAAAATTATATTTTAACCTGTAATATGGATATTTTACGTATAATTTGGATTTTTAAACTATTAATTGCAATGTTAATTTTTCGATTATAATTATTATTTATACTTTATCATCTTTTATTGAAATTCCTCTTACTATTTATTTTATTATGTTTTTGTGATTGATTTTTTAAAATATTATTCGCAGACTAAATCAGTGACTTAGTTTTTAGGTTGATGATTAAGTGTAGGTACCTACGTAGTTTAGTATTATTAGTTTTAAGTAGGTTGAAGAAATACTCGATTTAAAGAGACCATTGTTGCACAAGCCATTATTTACTTGGTATACTTGCCTTAGTAGGTACGTGCCAAGGCTTAGTTAGGCGGCGTTGATTTGAAGAATATACTTGGCTGCAGCACTCTCTATTTTTCTACAGTTTACAATGAAGCCTTTAATAGTGCTAAGATGATAATGGAGTTATTGTGCTTTTCTATAAATAAATAAATATAAAAATAAAATAAAACTACACTTATAAACAAAAAAGTCATCAACACTGTAAAAAACGTTGTCAATTGTCATACATATTTTCTTCACTTAGTGGTACTTTATAAAATCCCTTAATCCCTATTGTAAATTTTAGGATCAATGACGTCAGCTACGTTCAACAGATTCAGCTACGTTCTCTTAGTCTGAGAGAATGACTAACGGAACGGAGGTTCTTGCGGGATATTGTGGGATAATCGTGGAAAACAACGTTCACGCCAAAGTTGGCTAATTGACTCCTGACTTTAATGGCAACTTCCATGATGTACTACCTCATGGAAAAGGTGATATCGCAAGGTACTCCAGCTAGTGTGTCGTTTTTGCATGACGATGATGCGATCGCGGTCTGTCGCTCGAGCCCATAATACAATTCCATATGACAACAATGCATGCACGAACGCAAAGTAGCATATCCTAAGCATGCACTAACCTACAGAGTGCTTAACGGGCGCGTCCCAGTTTATCGCATAGGGCATTGTAGACCGCTCCTCTCGATAACGAAACCCAAAAACTTTACCGACATCAATGACTGTAATAGTTGATTGTTGAAAATCAAGTCTTATTTCATATTAGTGGAGTGAAATCGACAGAGACTGAACATATGACATTACTCTTACATTACATTACTCTGACAATCACAGTTTAGGTCGCTCAAAAGACATTGCAGTTCCTTGTTCAGTTACAGCAAATTATTCGTTGAACTAATTGCGCAAGAATCATCTGCTTAAATCGTGATTCTGTCATTGACTGTTGCAGCGGAAATATTATTCGTGTCAATGATGAATGAAGCATTCCCGAGACAAGACTTTGGAGGGATTCCCTTAGATTTTAATTAGGTTGAGGATGCTTCCGATGCAATAGCGGTCGCCTGTTATCTATTTGCCAGAAAACTAAATATTAAGCACATTGAATTATAAAGCCGTAATGGTAGAGTTTTTCCAGAAGTATCTCCTGATCACGAGTGACCTTGACAGGCAAAAGGTCCGCGATAAATTCAAACTGAATTACCACTTACTTCAGGTAGAGACCGCGCAATCGACCTCAAATCCGTGACCAGACCGGAGGGCGGAGAAATCCTGCCAAATGTGGTAGTGAGAGCGCGAGGTCGATCCGCTGTGTTCAATTGCCAGTGGCTTGCGGTAAGGCATTGAACTAAGATGGGCTTGTTGGCGTTGCTAGATGGTGAACTGTGTTGGCCTTAAGTTTCTACGTTCACCCCACGGTTAAAAATACGATCTTATATCGTTATAACTTCCTGGGGTGACGTGTTCGCCCGTAGTAATTGACAACTCCAAAGTTCGATGATCGACCACGGCGAAGCTCGTGATGTATCATATAAATGGCGGTGACTTGTTTTTCGTCTTTACATAGGGCGAGGATCTCGTATTGCCACCCGCGCGAAGTAATGGAGTCAGTTATAAATATCACATCACTTTAACGAACGAACATCATTGTAAACACTAGCGGCCTTGAATACGCACACTTGCTCGCCAGTCTGAAATAAACCATCCGCCGAACAACTACCCTGTGTTTTCCATCTACGCCTGCCTCCAGTGTAACCGCCATTGGCATACATTTCAAACGTGGTCATCAATTCTCTACAAGGACCACATCACACCAGTGAAACGAAAGCAACTAACGGTTCAAAAACAAATATATTTATCCCAGAATTACTACATATGACATATTACAATGAGACAACCACACAATGTTGCTGTCGGCGATAGAAAGAAAATTGTATATATTTAGAGAGCTCTCTGAAGGTACTCATCAGCCTGAGATATACTGGATAGAAGGAAGTCGTACATTAAAAGCGAACAAAATGAAATTCAAACTGAAACAACTCTACCAGACATTAAAACTCAACATACAATTGCCACGCCAAAATATGGACTACAAATAAGATTATAAATATTCCATGAATAAAGTACACTTTCAGACAGAGACATACATTTTTTGTATTTATAGCATCAAATGCATTGAAACTTCTAGACCAAACCTTAAAATAGTGCCTATTAAATACAGAAACCAACTCAAACCTTACATAGACAAATAGATCACGAAAGCACAAATTAAGGTTTGCATGTGCATAAATTACTCCAGTTGCAGAAATTCTCGTGTACTATCGTGTAGTCTCCCAATCAACAACATCGTATCTCTAAAAGCTTTTTGAACCATTAAGTTCCCCCGGTCTCTCACTTCGGCCAGCCTCTGACGATTTTCTCAAAAATTCTCATAATACTGATTTCTAGTCCTACTCTTTCTGAGTCCACGGCGCAAGACTCTGGAACAATCTCCCAGCAAATATACGTACCTCACCTTCATTAGAATAATTCAAGGCTCACGTCGAAAAGTACTACTTTTCTGAGAAGTAAATAAATTTTCCATTTCTCTCTCCATCCCCTCGCAATTTCCTCTCCTCGAGCATTCTTAGTTTCAAATACAGTAGTTTGTATTTTATGCAGACACACTTATTTCCATAATCTTTATTTCAACAACGCGAACATGTACCACTGCACTGTAATTAGGTTAGATGAAAAATATTGCCATGTGGCAGTAAGTTGGCATTTTCGTGTTTTATTTTGTAAGTGCAAATAAAGAGTTTTAATTTTATTGAAAATAATTTATTATTTTATTATTATTTATTATTAATGGTATTGATAATTATTGTCGCAGCTACTATCATACTCAATTCCTTATTAATATTAGACTTGATTATAGTTTTACTTTATTTTAATTTCTATAATTAAGGTTTGAATATATTACTGTATTTTTAATTAATTATGATAACTTACATACTTTTTATTTGTACATCATTTTTTATTACGATTATGCTATGGTTAACAATTTTATATCTTTCATCTCCTTTTGTATTTTAATTCCCATTTTATTTTATTTTTATTAATGTTTTATTTTTATAATTAGGTTTGACTATCTCACTCTACTTTTAAGCAATTTTGATTATCTAAATACTAACTAATTATGCATCTTTTTTATGATTATATTAAGGTTAAAAATTTTAAATTTCCAATTTCACTTTTTATTAATAATTTTATATTTAATTTTTCAACTTCTAAGATTTTTTTATTCCACGTTACTACATTTTCTATATTCTACATTACTTAGTTTTTTATATTGGTTCATAATATATTTAATATAATTTAAATGTCTGCCTTAGAATAGGCTATTGCTTAGTTAGGCGACTTAAAAAATTGGAACACTGGCAATAGTTTCTGGCATAACAAGTTATCAGTTTTTTGCTACTGGATTCTCGGCGGCTATGACATTATAATTGTATATTATGTCCATTTACTGTAGATAATAATGTGAATTATCAAATAAATAAATAAATTTAGGAAATAAAAATAATAAAGTAACACTTTTATATATAGTTTTATTTGTGCAGAATATTTTTGATTCAACGGTTTCAATTTCGATTCCGTGATTGTTGTACCTAATTTTCATTATATAATATATAATTTTATATTTAATATTTTAAAAATACATAATTGTATCGGATTCGTCGCAACATTTATATTTATTACGAGATATTTAGAGCTCTCGGTATAAACCAATCCTAACCGTCAAATGAGTTGATTACACCTGCCGCACGATGTTGTCGCTGTTCGTCGTACAATGTCTTTTATCTGTGATTGATAATGTGGTTATATTTCGTTATTATACAGGCCGATGATAAAATAATAATAAAAAACCTATGAGAAATCGAACAAGCGTATCATTATGTTCCCACGAAAATTAGCTCAAATGCTATACTAGCCTATGATTCATTACGAATGATTGTTTCAATTAATTTCCCGGACCACGCGACGACGTTATATCTGTGCAACGACGTTTTATTGAATGATAGGAGTTTTTGTGCAATTGAGGGATTGGAGGCTAGTGCAATTGGTACGTCTGGTAATTATTGTGTTAGTTATTTTTTTTAATATTTATAATATATTATTAGTATTATTATATTTTACATTCAGGCAGCATCATTGCTGATATGTCCGATGTTAACACTGAAATTACATATATACGTTGAAACTACACGCTTCAACCACTTCAACAGGTAAACTGTTCCACTGGTCCACAGTCCGGTTAACTAGGAAGTGTTTCCTGGGATTGGTGTGGAATCGTGTTTTCTTCAGTTTGAAATCGTGTCCTCGCAGATGATGCATGTGGTTCCGCTTAAAGATAGAAGACAACTCGGGGCAAATATAGCATCAATTGAGGATCTTATATGTCTCGATCATGTCATGCCTGATCCGACGATCCTGCAGTATGGGCAGTTGCAATCTGGGTAGCCTTTCTGAGTATTCCAACTTTTTAAACCCCATTGGCATCTTGGTCGCTCTGCGCTGGAATTGGGAGGAAAGTAAGGATTCCAGATCTGGAATCCAAACTCTAATATAAGTCTGATGTAGGTTTTGTATAATGACAAAAACAAGGCTGGTAGGGTACAGTTGGTTGATATGCGGATGAGGTATTTACAAACTGGTCTACTAATTTAAATAGAATCAAAGTTTTCGACCTTGGCGAGCCGCCGTCTTAAAAAATCAGTTGAAATCACAAAATCTAGTTTTTCCCATGCGTCTTCTTTGCAATGAAAATTTTGTTGAAAGTAGTCCAAATTTTATAGAGCATATAATTTATTACAACTTTTGCGATTACAATTTTCTTCAAATATCTCTAATATGCGTAAAATTTTGCAATCGAACAAGTGAAATGCACGACTAGGTTTGTTTTTTTTTTAATATCTCGTTTCCAGTGCGCAGGCTTTAAAAAAAATACTATCATCAATTTCCTAAAGAAGGTATACCTATGTTTTATGTTTATATCTTTATTAG
The DNA here is from genome assembly GCA_944548615.1 of Micropterix aruncella. Classification (NCBI taxonomy): domain Eukaryota; kingdom Metazoa; phylum Arthropoda; class Insecta; order Lepidoptera; family Micropterigidae; genus Micropterix; species Micropterix aruncella. The sequence goes on along the minus strand of OX155957.1, from coordinate 32,742,918 downwards.
GTGTCAAAATATCTATCGATTATCTATATCTATCTATAATCTATATTATCTATATCTATTTATCATAAAATCTACTCACCAAAGGCGACATCAATTATCAAATATCAACGTGCTACAACATAATATTAAGATTAGTAACTAGACACATACTGTCTGGTATGGTAAAAAATAAATTGGATATAGTACCAATTTTTATGGGTATTACAAATTATATTTAATTCATTCACGCTTTTGAAAAACTTATAATAAATGTATGTAGGTGATTCGTCATTCCCTTGACTTTGACTAAAGTATCTTCTCCTACTCGGTTTCTGATCAACTTCAGTACGATCTTTTTCTATCTCTTACAGCCTAATCTGTGGCGGCTGCGTCACTAAATTCCTCGTTATTATCTTTTTCTTCTTCTTCTTTTTTCCCTTTAACAATCCACCCAATGGGGGTGATTTCTGCCAGGTGGTCCTCGTTATTATCGTCTTCTACAATATTCTTGCTACAGTGAATGCAGCGAATGGAGTCGAGCCGACAGAGGGCGTTGCAAGGAATGGGTAATCGCAAATAGATAATCGCTGCGCATTCGCCATTTGATATCACGTGTGTATTGTCTCTTACCGCGTAACAGTTTTCTCATATTCGCGCTTATTCTCACCGAAAAGAAATTATAATCAAAATTCTCGAATCGCAAATTATATGAGTAGAAATTGCCTCGCTGTCGCCGATATCTTTAATCCTACGCCTCTCGCCGGAGTGTGAAGAACAGTTATATTTGTTTGTTTTTAACATGCTTTTATTAGTTTGACCTGTATGTAACTAGAGGGAGCTAACGGGCCCATGATGGGTTGGCCACGATGACCCATGTGTTCAGGGTCGGTCATACTCACGGGTCAACACCCATCCGACGGCCTCCACGCACGGGGTGCGTGGGTGGTGGGTAACGACTAATCGTTAAAACGTCCTGTGGTGACGGGCTCGCCCGTTGTAGTCGACAACTCAATATGTATGTAACTATGTAATGGAATCTAAGGTAACTAATTTAACCATCTTCCAAGGATCGTAGCTTCATGAAAATTGGCAGCTGTATTTAGTTCTGATGACAATACAATAATATGGTACTGTCGAACTGATCTGATGGTGGAGTCGGAAGATATGAACTGGAACTTCATGATGGAACATCGTATCATAGCTGTGTTTGGACTTGTTAGAAAAGTCTTGGAATGAACTTTGACCACGATTAGGTTCCAAGGTCTGATGGAGCCGGAAGATAGGCACTGGCATTCCATGATGGAATATCGTATCATAGCCGTGTGTATGTGAATATCGTATCATAGCCCAAAAGCGTGTTTTTAGTGTTTTTTTTAAACTAATAATTTATTTTGTGTTATTTGCTATGAATCACCACTTTACTTTTTCAAAAAATTAACTACCTATATTTCTCAAAATTCTAGTATAATTTTCTCTTTCTATGTCCTTGTGCTAAATCGCCGATTTAATGCTCCGAAAAGAAAGAAAACAGGCCATTTTGAAAAACTTAGAAAATATTAGTACGGACAGTCAATACTACTGTAAGTGTACTAGAATAGGTAGGAATGAACTCGATTAATTCAAATACAGAAAAGATAATTCTGCAGAGCAAGATGATATTCATCCATAGCAAACGCACGGAATTTTACCGCAGTGCGCGGTAAAATTCCGTGCGTTTGATTTTTGGAAAATCTATGTCGAAACACTATAGAATCACATTAAAGCGCGAGCACCATGGAAAAAACTCGATCTGTAGTTAAAGTCTGTGAATTGCTGCGGATTTTCTGCGGTGCGTGACCGGACAGATTTTTCAAACTATAGAACGCCGCGCACTGCGGAAATTACTCCGCAGATAGCCAGCAGAGATTAACGTAGATAACGAATGACTAATAAATGCGAAAATTCCACCGCAGTGCGCGTTGGAAAAATGCGTTTTTTCCGTCCGGTCTAACCGCATCGCAGTGCCCGCCTGGAGTTACTATGCTATTAAGGAGAAAATTACCAATACTGGTTTTAACCGATATGTCGAAGACAAACAACTAACCAAATACAGATTTTTATGGCAAATTAATAGAATAAACACTAAAACTTAATGTAAACTAATCGAAAAAATTAGATGTTATCACTATACTAATGTAATTTTTATTACCTTTATCAACGAATTAGCGCGGTATCATGACACAATCTTGACCGAATTACACCCAAAATAGTCTATTTACGACTAAGAATTTGAATTTCAATATTGCAGCATTCCAGATCAGGACTATTGCATAAAGTGTTTCCTATTAGTCGATTGCGATCTTTATTCGTTTTTAATGGGGAATTTGCATATTTGAAATGGACATTTCTATTTTACGATTTTTCCTGTTTGTTTCTCCTGTGGTTTAGTAATTTTATAGCGGTGCACAGATAAAATTATCTTAAAATGTCTCATAAAAAAGACATCAACCCAATTATTGAATACGCTTAGCCTACCAAGAAAATTAAAAGAAATTGGTGTAATTTTACCAGATCACTGTATGCTTAAGCAATTCCAATGAGTTTATTTAAGGATACTCGGACAAAAATAATCTTTTTACTCTACTGGTATGCTTCTTGGAAAAATGGTAATAATTGTAAAAACAATGAAACAAAATATTAGTAGTCTAAAACTATAATAACATTCAAAATACATTACAGCGAAATACTCAAAAGGCTACGACGATCAAAGACACAAAATTAATTGAATATCAATATAAAAATAGCCAAAATAAAAAAACTATCAATTAAAAATTACCATTTACAAAGCGGAAGTCATGATAAACGAAATATTATTAAAGTCTCACAATTTATAAAGGGCGTGCTTGGTCAAGGTTTTTATCATGAATACACTCGGGTGCAATGATCGTGGTCACTAAAACAAATCTTAATATTTATTTCTTTATTAGTCCACAAAAAAAACACACCGTTAGCACTTAACATAGATTGTGTTGCAGGAGCAACACAATCTATGTTAGGAAATACAAGTTAGGAAACTAGGCAGAGCCTGTTCTAAATAGAACAACAATACAAATGGTTACAAACTACATAGCACGCAAAATAAAAATACAAAATAAAAAATCTGAATCACATTAAGTTAAAATGTAATTCACACTACACCAAAATAATATTACAACTATAAACAAGTTATAGTAAATAATAATTTGTAATAATAAATAATCATTTATAATAATAACTAGCATTATTTAATAATTAGTAAAAATACGTATATATTAAGTTCTTAAATAAATAAATAAAAAATATGTGACCAATATTTTTTTCTGTCTCTCCTACCAAGGTTTATTAACCATTATGTAAGGTGATATTTTCGTTGTTTACTGCCAATTCCCAATATGTCCTTTCTACTCATGATATTAACCATTCTTGGAGCAAGAAAGCTGTAATGACGTCCAAAAGACGTTAGACGTTTCGGCACTTTAAAGTCTCCCTTATAACGATCTGATCTCTCACCATTTCCCGGAGAAACAAAATATTCGTCTTCATTGTTGTTTTTGAGACGAAGTGTTGCATTGAGGCAATACAACTGCCTCAAATCAAGCAATTGTGCCTCAACAAACAGGTCGTCAGAAGGGTAACGCCTAGGCTTCCGTAGCCAAGGTAATTAAGAACGATAGCGTATTTTACAGACTATTTAAAATTGGATCCTTACCTATGTAATTGCTGTTTTTGGGGCATTTTCACTTTGGTAACACGTGTTTTGGGGGCATTTCAAATTAATATAAATTTTAATTCAAGGCCATGTTATTCTTTTTTAAGAATCAGCTGTTTGATTGTCTTTCCGTCGTTTGTTTTTGCTCAAATACTTTCGATTGTGCAACCATGGAAAAGTTGAAAATTTGCATTATTCTCAAATATGAGATCCGGTGCCGGTTTTTTCTATTTCAGCTTCTTGCAGTCTGGCTATACAGTTACCGTAAATGTGTACTGTTAAGAACTGCAAACAATAATGGAGAAGCTCGTGGCTCAATAACCGAGCCTGCTCAATCACTCATCGCCACTGCCTCCGCATGACAACGAATAACCACAAATTTCACTGCAAATAGTCGCAAAGTTGCAGGAGTTGCTGCTGAAGATCCTTGGTTACCCTCAGTACTTGCCAGACCTTGCCCCAATAGAGTCATTTGTTTTTCAGAATTCAGATAACTTTTTACAAGGGAAAAAAACAACGTTGAAGAGTCGATGAAAACCACGTTTAATGCTTTCATTAGTAATGTTAACAGGAGTTTTACAGCACAGGAATTAAGCAACTTCCATTAACATGACGAATCTACATATGTAGATAATAGGGGTCAATATTTCTTTATATTGCCCTTTAATTTCCTTATACCATAGCAATGTTATAGCTAAGGACCCAAAACTACTCAAATAAAATTCATACAAAATTTTAGTTACTGTAATGTCACAAAAATAAATAACAAAATTAAATACTTTTTTGAAAAATCGAACTAAAAATTCTTTGCATTTATTTTTGCTTTTGTTTCTGGTGACACAAAAAATATATAGGAAGTGTTCCTGGTATTTAATATTTATTATTAATGTGGTAATTATGTAACTTACACCCACACGGCCCCGGTGGCATAGTGGTTAGGTCGCCTGATCATACATTGTAAGGTCCCGGGTTCGATTCCCGGCTGGCTCACCATTTTCCGTTGGGATCAAATTAACGGAATTGCATTTTCAATTCTGTCGATCGAATGCAATAACAAGACACACACTTACACACATGTTACACGCACACATACATATAAAACGTCATAGTAGAGTTGGTTGTAAGAGATTGTCATATGACAAAAAACCCGCCCATCGTGACATTTTCACAATAAAGAGTATAAACAAACATTCTTAGTCTCCGAAATATTAAGGTTTGTGTTGGTTATATGTTGATGATCCGGATTCATGTCTCCCATGTTTGATTTGAAATAGTCAAATTGAAGCTCTCTCGCGGATACACGTAGCACATAAAAAATGTTGAAAACAATCGTCGCAATTAGAAAATACGCATAAACGACAAAAAAATGGCGTAATTTTTCCACATTGAAATGGACATTTCTATTTTACGATTTTTCCTGTTTGTTTCTTCTGTGGTTTTGTATTTTTTATAGCGGTGCACAGAAAAAATCTTTTATTTATTTTTTTATTTTTTTTATTAGCTAAATTCAGCATATTTATTTTATAAAAGAACATTTTATAAATTAACATTAATATAGCCATTAGTAGCAAATAATATAAAGCACCTATTTAAAAGATAATAATTTTATAACCTTTTTTTCTAAGAAAAAAGGAAAAAAGGTAGAAGAAGCATTTCTAAATTTAAATGTATAAGTACAATAGGGGAATGGAAATGGAAGGGAGGGATTGTTATAATTCTATATGTAATATACGTTCATATTCTATTCTATTCTATTCTACGTTCATAAATGGCCATACATACGTATACTATTGACATATATATATATATATATATATATATATATATATATATATATATATATATATATATATATATATATATATATATATATATATATATATATATATATATATATATATATATATATATATATATATATATATATATATATATATACCTATAAACATACATACACACATAAATACATGGTATATAATAAAGTAATAAGTAGTGCGTATTTTATAAATATTTGAATTAATTATCGTTTCTAAGCTTTTCTTCGACTGCGTGAAGAAAAGGCTTCCTGTCCAAAGAAAAAATGTCAAGGTCATTAAACCTTACAGCCTTTACAGAAAATGAAATATTAAAAGTCTAATTAAAACGACATCAACGCAATTAGAGAATACGTATGTCCGATAAAGAAAACAAAACAGATTTGGTATAATTTTCCAGGTCACTGTTTGCTTAACCAATTCCGATGAGTTCGTTCAAGGAGACTCGGACAAAAACAATGTTTTTACCCTGCCTGTATGCTTCTTGATAATTAGCGATACTATAGATGCTGGAACAGTGCACTATATTAACGATATGATAATAAATGAACAAACTGCATTTGCATGCGCATAGTGGAATATTTTATGCCTTTATGCAACAGCCGACAAGGATAAAACAGCCGTGGTCAACAAAGCCAATGTCAAGCACCCCGCTAAAGGATACAACGTATGCAAACACTACAGTTTGTCAATGGAAAAAATCTTTAATGTATACGCCTTGAAACTCGTATCAATCCGATCGAGCCATCGATCGACGACATAGACGATCAGGTATTTTGATATAAGCTAACAGGTAAATATAATAAAAAGAATAAAAAACACGACTGCCGTTACAGAAAATGAATTATTGTATTTATATTTTTTTTTCATTACATAAATGAATTATTGTATTTATAATTATTTTCATAGGAAAGTAGAATTGTTCCTTGGATAGCACAATGGGATTTTGAAATTGCATTCTGTGGTTACTTCCGCTATCCAATATATGTTCCCAGATCGCCGATTTTTCTCGCTGAACGTTTTTAACGGCTTTGATGTCGCCTGTGCTTTTATTGGATAGCAAAATCCCATTGTGCTATCCAAGGAACAATTTTTCTGTCCTCGCATGATCCGGGAAGCCATTGAAATAAGAAGAACCCCGAACTTCAATAGAGTCGACGGTTACAAACTCTCTTCTACGTGGAACGCTCTTCTTAAAATGTTCCCGCCGCCGAACGCCGAACGCAGAGACGTTCAGTGAGTGTTGTGTGCAAGACGGATTTTAAAAATTCGCACGCTCCGAGCCCGGCCCCCCACCACCGTTATAACCTACGCAGTGGCGGCACTGGTATGCGGCCTACCCGCAAAACAACGGATTGACAGCTCTTCAGTCAACCTTTTGACAACGGCGGTTGCAACGTCACCGCAACGTCGGGTGCTACAAATTTCACGCAGTAAATTCGTTTTCTATCCTATTTATAATGTCAAACAACCGCGATAGTCTTCGATTTTATATCCTTTCTCTACTATCGTATCATGATATATAACGTACATCCCTTTCCTACCTCAACGAGGCTTTTACCATGTTAGGTAGTCACGGCCTCCTTCTTCTTCTTCTTAAGTTGCAATCTCCTATCGGAGGTCGGCGGTCATTATGGCCACTTGGGCCCGCGATGTTGCTGCGCGGAACAACTCGGTGGGGCTTGAGTTGAACCACACATGCTTTGAGCATTCCATGTCGCAATCTTAATGGCTAACTCCCCGGGGATTCTCCGCACCCTTTGATCAAATAAGGTCTGCCGGGGATTGAGAGCCATGGTTTTCCTGGGAAGGGGTTATGCGGTGGTTTTCCCTTTGCCTTCCGCATCGCTGTTTGTTACCGAGGTAACAATTGTGACCCTCGACTGTACTGGTCTGCTTGACCTCCACTCTTGGGTCTACTGCATGCGCAGCTGCCCACTGCAGGGGTGGATGTGCTTATTTACTGGCGGCACATATTCGCCATGACACACGGTCCTCATTGAACTTGTGTAGTATTTTTTTAGGTAAGTCCTTTCCACCAGACTTCCCACTACGTTCTCATAATCTTGCCGCTGTATGGTTGGGGCTGTTTATTCGGTATATTCACAGCTAACCATCATATCTGATGGCCGTTAATAATCTTCCACCTGTGACCCCGATGGTAGCCTACAGCTCAGACCCGTAAGACCCTTCAGGACGCGTCCCGTGTTAACCGTGAGTGAATGCAGGCGGTAGAATTGCACTATATTCACTAAGTTTATTATTTAATTACTATTTATTGTTGAGAAAATTTCAAAATATGTTGACACTTAATTTAAATTTGACTGGTAGACCTGGGCACAATGGAATGCCCGGTGAAGCCAGTTGTAGGGGTGCCCTTCGCTACAGGTAAAAAAATCATCAGAGACTACTTGGAGCAGGAACATCGGGCTTCCTGGAAACAGAGCCAGGGATGTCGCCAGGCAAAAGCCATGATGGAGCAACCACTACAAACGAAAACTAAGGCCCTACTTGACATGAGCAAGAAGAACCTTAGAACCACTATCGGTCTCCTCACCGGACACACGACCCTTAGAGCACATCTTTTCAAACTTGGCTTGACCGAGAGCAAGGACTGCCGAATATGTGGCGAAGAACCCGAAGACAGCATACACATCGTTGTTCGCTGCCCAGGCCTCGCCGCTAAAAGACACAGCTTACTGGGACGAGCCTTTCTCGAACCTAGCGATCTGCCCAACTTGAAGGTCAGTGATCTACTTGGACTGGTAAGAAGTACCGGGCTACTAGCTGACCACTGACCTAACCGCATAGTGGGTAGTTACAAAAGATCTTATAGATCTAGGTGACATCAAGGACTGGAAACAAACCCCCCACTCCGTCTACTACTACTACTAGTACTACTACTAATTTAAATTTCGTAAAAAGCCTGGCTCCATGGCCTCCTACCAAATCACAATTCTACTCGTACTCCTTCTTTATACATTCAAATCGTCTATGTAATTAGCTTTCTCAGCTTCCTCCGATTATTAGAGGCGCTAGCACCTTTTCAACCTAATCCTTCAAATATAATTCTTCTTGCTTCTAAAAGTCTCAACATCTGGGAAGCTCCCATTCTATACAAGATTCCTTGTTTCCTCATTCGTGGAATGGCTTAGGAACCACTGATCGGGTTATGTATATTTTTCTTTGATGTGGGTTTTGTGCGAAGTTGCGATGATAAAACTGCTATGACACTTATTTCATATGGTACTCTATCTATTTGTTTAGATGATTCTTTTATGATCATAAAGTAAGGAATATCATTTGATTGACCTTTCATTGAGCTCGTCAAAATAGTCTGAGATGTCTGTCGCTGGCGATTGAGAATCAAGGTGATATATTAAAGGATTGTGAAAATGTAAAAAATAAACATTTAAGTGAATAAAAAGTTATATGCATTATTAAGAAATGATCGCCTAGGTATTTTTATATTAAATCTTATATTACTTAAACATAATATTAAATATTAATGACTGTTTCTTTCTTTTCTCACATATAACTTTATTTATATTATTTAATCGAATTTTATATTATATTTATTGCCGATTTAATAATGGAATTGCATTTTATTTATTATATATTTTTAATATTTTTTTTTAATTATTATTTTTTATTTTATTCTGAAGACCACATTTTAGGGCAATTTAGTGTCATTAGCTTTTTACTAAAACTTGTACATTTGTAGGCAACCAAGCAATCAAGCAAACTTGATTGTAATATTGGAGTCCTGTCCCCCCTAGAACGGGCTAGTCCCAGTTGGGTGACAGAAACAAATAAGCAAAAGGTTAAGGTTTTGCCATTCGGTTCCTGTTATTTTTGTAAGCTAATCAATGTTTTATAGTAATTAATTCTTAAATAAATAAATAAATAAATAAATAAGTTCAAAGATGGGACTGGTGAGTACATAAGTTGTTATAGTTGCGAGTATTTATTTTTATATCTTGATACTTACATACTTCTCCATCTGTCTTCGTTATTGACAAGTAATTTTATTTGTTTTATAAATAATAATTCTACTTCAATGTTTATGATGGCATACAAATCATCTGTCAAGCAAATGTTTGCTCTTAGCAGTGTATTCGCGTACCTGAAATAATACAATATCAAAACAATATTATCTTTGATACTCGTTATCGGGCATTGTTTGACTTGTTCAATTGTATGTGACGAGTATCCTATATGTTGCTATCTTTTACGTAATGGCTACTTTTGGTGCTGTTTAGTTACCATAAAATCTTCACCTCTAAACATCAATTATTTATTACTAGCTGCCCTCCCTGCTTTCACACGGGAAGACTTTTAATTCTCTATCCATCATTTTAGAATGGTAAATATTACATTCGTAAATCACTAAAGATAATTATAAATGAGTTACAACTAGTTGAAGGTATTATGCTCATGATTTATTATTAAAAAAATGGTAAATAATAAAAAAAAAAAAAACACGGATTTAATATTTATTAGAACAAAATGTTTATCATGACATTCCTGATCATATGTACACGTTGTTTTTTTTCTATTTGTTTTGATACATTTTATTATATTATGTGTTTTTTTTAAATATAAAGTACCTAGTTGACTATTATTATATTTTCATAACTAGCTGACCCGGCGAACTACGTACCGCCTAACAGTCAATGAATGTCGTGCTACAGATTAGCTGAACTTAATTTATGATTTTATGAAAATAATACAATGAATACAAAATAAATATTAAGTTCACTACTTTTATAAGATAATAACAATTTTTTTTTATAAAAGTACAAAAATTAAGTATATCAATTGCGTGTCAGCAAGACATGATTAAATCAAACTATTTACATATTGTGCAGCATGGGATGCACTCGGTTAAATTCTCTTCATTAAAGCACCTTGTGATATACAATTTTTTTTTAATTTTTTATCAGGTGCAAGAACAAATAAAGCGGATGATTAGCCGACACGTGAACATGCCACGTACAACTGACCATGAGAAAAACACGGATTTACATTTTGTATGGGAAAATGTTTTTTCTTTATTTTAATTTTTCCTCAATTTTCCAATTTTTGTTTTTAATAGTTATTCTGCTATTCGGGACGGAGACAAACACAAAAAATCAACAACCCGACTTTGTTTTATATATATATATAGATTATGTATTTTGTGTGTTTACCCATGTACAATGTACATGGAAACATTTCTGGATTTCTTTTTTAATGTATGTACCGTGTAAAGCCGATTTTAGTCAAAGCCACTATCGCTCTGATATCAATGTAATTTAGTAGTTATGTAACATGGGATCGTATGAACTTTACGTTATTTTTATTGTATGTAGATACATTCTACTTTATTACGAAATTAGTTAAAATATTAAAATATAGTTAAAACCAATTAATATTCGATTTGATTCATTTTGAGTCAACATATTGTTAACAACTGACGAATTCTAATATATGATAACTAGCTTTAAGTGGTTATTACAACGAACTTTTATTAATTTAAATTGATGCTGATACTGAATCTAACACGCTTTTGTTTTCCATTCTAGTATTAATATAACGGAGTTATGAAGTTTTCAGATTAAACCTTTTTTAATTCAAAATCCGTTGAAGATGTCGAAAAGTAACGTAAGCATGCGCTGTAGGGGATGGGACAAGTGGGCGCGGCCAACTGGGCGCGGCCGACTGGGCGCTGCTAACTGGGCGCCGCCGACTGGGCGCTAGGCCAACTGGTCGCAGGGACAACTGGGTTCGAGCCGAGTGGGCGCGGGACAGGTGGGCGCCACAATTATATCACGCAATATATTTAAATATTTATTTATTGTGACTGACGAGAAATATTTTTATTGCTACATTATATAAAAAATAACTAATGGTGAAACACTACCTTCGTTGCTATACTGTGATACACCCGTTTTAGAGTCGCTCCCCGCTCAGTTAATAAATTTAGTGTAAAATATTAAAAAATATCATAAAATGCACAGCTCTCTTTATATTTATGGTCGCGTATATATTTCTATTATCATTTCTATTATTTTAAATACTGTCCTATAAGTATAAATGAAAGTATTCTCTATACTATGAAAGCTTTTACATACATTTACTCAAATAATTTACAAGACTGGAAATAGTTATTGCTCTGTTGATATAATATTGATCGTTTTATTTTTATATTTATTTTACAGCCAACCTACTCGGCGCCCACCTGTCCCGCGCCCACTTGGCTCGCGCCCAGTTGTCCCTGCGCCCAGTTGGTCTAGCGCCCAGTCGGCGGCGCCCAGTTAGCAGCGCCCAGTCGGCCACGCCAAGTTGGCCGCGCCCACTTGTCCTAGACCGTGCGCTGTAGGCTATGTATATGTCCTCAGTATTCTAAGTCATATTTATTTATTCTAAGACCAATATTAACGGATTTGTGATTTTTTAATTATTGAAAAGGCCCCCATTTTGAAACAAAGTGTCGAATATCTCTCATCAGCTTTTGAAATCTCGCCATAGGATGAATTATTTTTGTAAGTAATACGGTCATATTTAGTCTTGAAGTTTTAGAGACACGGTGGGTAGACAGACACAGATACACACACACACACACACACACACACACAGACAGACATTTTTCAAAAACCACTTTTTAAAACTCCAAGTATCTCGAAAAGTAGAGATCTGGTGAAAACTCGAATTCTAAATTTGGCTTGAAAATATTAAAGTTTAATGCAAAACCTCAACCATCTCGCGGGACGCTCCGACCCAAATCGCACCAAAATCGCGATTCGAGCATATCGAGCAACCACAGATTGTTAGGACTTTCCATTTTCGATGTGCGTTATTGGCAACCCTGGCAAAGACCGCCTTCTATGAGATGGCGCCTTCTTCCATATGGCGACATCCCTTTATCTCAATTACCGTCTTCACTTAATCGGTGCGCTCGGCGGCGTTATGCGCTACCCCGACAACAGACGGAGAGCTTACTGCAGATATATTATTTTTTGGGTGCTAAATCATAATGCTTTTAATTAATGGCAATGGATATGTTGACGTAGAAGCTATGCTTCGTATTAATAGATTAATTCACTGGAGAAAAACATGGCATATTGGGACAAACAAAATGACTTATTTCAGATGTAGAATATTTTAAAAGGTGATAGACGGTCTTTTGAAGCAAATATTAAACGACAAATGGACGACAAATCCTATACAAAATCTTAGAGATAGTGCCATGATCCGGAACCACGTAACATCCGTAACATCCGTAACCGCGTTGACACTGATTGTCATCAGATCACCGGGGTGAAGCAGCGTTCGGCGTGGTCAGTACTTGGATGGATAACCGCCTGAGTGCTGCCGCTTGATGTTATAAAAAGCCGGCTGCCTGCAAGATAATTGTCCTTAGACATAAAGGTAGGCCATTACCATAAGAGGTATAAAGGATAAAAATAATAATACTAAAAAATAATTGTTTGTACTAGTCTCGATATTATTAGGTGTGAAAAATATACAAAATGGCTGATGTCATTGTTATAAAAGTTTCAATTGAATTCTGAGTTATTGTTACTTTGACAAAGTATTTAACTTACGATGTATGCTAGACAGCACCTCGCAGAAACTGCAATAATTGCAGACATTCACTCGCATCATACCCGCGGTAGCTCTCTTTTATGCGTACCTGAATACGACTGGAAAAAGTACAGAAAAGCTACTTGTACCTTTAGCATTAAATTCTATAATCTACTTCCTACAAAATTTAAACAGCTGGAGGAGATAACATTAAAAAAAAACATCAAGGAGATCCTGATAGGCCACCCTTTCTATAATCTGGCCGAATTTGATGGTCATGATTTTTCAAATATTGTGCCCATTTAAATTACTTAAAAAAGTTGAGCCTTATTGTCTGATTATTTTATATGGTCTTATATCCGTACTTTTAGTTTAAAATGCATAACGTAGATTTAATTTTATTATTTCACATTTTACTGACAATTTGAATATTACGATGAATAATTTTACTATGTATCTTTTCAAATTACTAACTACTTCTAGTATTAGGCTTCTATTTTGATTATTTATATTTATAGTTTGAGAATCTAGTGGTTAATTCTTGACTACTTATGTATGTTCAGTAAAGAGTAGTAACGAGACTTACTACCTAACCCAATTATTTTAACACGTCCAAGAGCGGCCTTTAGCCGTCAATTGGACACGACGAAAATGTAATGTAATGTAATGATCCGGGAAAAAATATAATTAAACTTAGACTTATTTTAACAGTCTTTTTATACCTCTTGGTAACATACAAATTTTCTTTATTTTTTGGATAGTTATAGATTATTAAGTAAAATAGATTATTATGTTCAATATGGCAACATGTTCAATATGTTCTCGTGGTATAACATCATTGATGCGCACTGTAAATACCGCTCTAAAATCGCCTATACAGTATTATTTTAATATTATTTACGTTACGATGTCAGTTTTTAGTTTAGTATACAGGTTTCACACTAGATAGAATACCATTTATTGATGGCATTCTAACCTATATAAAAATGCTACAGATAACACTAATAATTGAATGTTATTATTGTTATCGCTGGTTATATTATTGGGTGTTTCAATCGTTTAAACGTGTAAATATATTTAAAAGAATAAAAAAAACTCGACTGCAGTTATAGAAAAGGAACTATTGTATTTATTATTGTTTTTAAAATGGCTTATTTCTTTTAATATTTGTGGTTTACGAAATAATCCATATACTTACGTAATGTACCCAATCAGACCTTTAATTTGATACTATACACGATATATTTATCTTAACTTATTGACATTTTGACTCACTTATTTGAACTACTTACTTAATATTTTGACAGTTTGACAGTAGCCTTATGACACTCGGGATGACATAACGATTCCATCAATACTACAGAATTCTTAATCGGCTCAAGCGTTTAGAAGTTATGGTGGAATAATGAAAAGTAAACATACATAGATGAATAAGGACATTACAGTACTTTTTTGTTGGGCAGTCGTGTAAAAACTATTTAATATCAACATTATCGATGGCCTAATGAATTGCTATTAATTTCGACGTCAATGCTAACAGCGCCACCTGCATTTCGACGACAGAAAATGGTTTCCAAAATGTCCTAAAGCGGTGAGCAATCTATTACACTACATAATCAATGATAACAATAGCTTTTAAAATTCGAAGCATAATATATTTTGAATTGAATGTAATTCAAATTAAATATAATATTGTCGCTAGCCTTTTAAGTATAAAATGAGGCAAGGTTACCTGCAGCTGGCTCTTGGTCTGGAAGGGCCTGCAGTGTCGCAAGCTCTGGCGACCCGGATATTCGCCTTCAATAATTTTAATTGCCCGCTTGCTCAGCATCGGCCAGGCGCCATCGCACTACCACAGATTACAAAAGAATTGTATGCACATCAGAAGCAACACACCAGATGCGACAAGTATTTTTAAACAGGTAAGCGGTATCTTTCTTAAGCTACCGCAAAGGGAAAACCAGGGCCGTGATATTAAAATGTATTTTTGTGTCAATGTCTTTTGTAAATTTCAGTTTGCAGATAGGCAGCCTGAAAATAATAGAAAGGAGGCCTAGATTGTAAACAAGGTTGGAAAGGCGATCACGCAGCGCCACCTCATAAGAGATTTGCTTTTTTATTAAATATATTGCATACTTATCTATTTCAACATATTAAGGAATTCGTAAAGAAACAAAATGGTACATATCTAATTTTGTGCGATGTAAAATCTAGCTGGTTAATCTTCCAATCGTACATCTTACAACTGCTAAAATAATAATACTGTAAGGATTTAAATTGTACATACGCCAATACTGCCATAAGCTCGCTGGCTCACTCTGGTGAGACAAATTAGCAGCGACCATCGCGACTGTTGTCTAAAGTATTATTTATCATCTAAAGTATTTAAAAAACATCTAAAATGTTATATTTGCTTGTCGATTATTAAGGGATATTTCACAATAACAAGTCACCCATGCATACGGAAGCATTTCGACAGTATGCATAGGGTTCATTTAAACCGGGTAAGGATCTAATATCAAAGTTCGAATAATAATATTTCAATTGTTAGGCTTCTGCTTTGATTATTCAACTTTTTAACTGACCATTTTAATTATTGTGTGTTTAGTAGGTAGCTATTACAATTTGTTATGTGTCTAATTAAAATTAGATATAAAGTTGTATTTAAGGCTGCTTGTGTAACGATATAAGTTTATTTATTTGTAGAGGCGCCAGCTACACATGCGAGAAATAGATGATGGACCACATAAACAAATGCAAAGGGCCTCCCTCCGCCTGGGAAGTTACCTTTGTGCGTGGGAGTGGAGCGACGCCAAGGATACCACGGTAGCTCAGTCGTGCTCAGGGGTGGTTAAAATCCTGTATTGACGTCGTCCTAAAGTCGAGAGCATTCAAACTGAATGGACGGTCAAGTACCCTAGTTATGTTTTATTATAAAATGAATTTCGATATATCTTGTGAGAGGACTAAAAGAAGAAGAAGAAGCGATATCAAGTTTAGTGCGCTGCGGCGACGAGATCGAATATTATGATTTACTCACCGCGCCCTCTATCGGTGTACCGACGAGGTACTGCGCCGGCGCGCGTCGATCGCGCCCGCTTGGAGCGCTCGGCCCCGGTCCCGGTCCGCGCTCTTACATAAATCAATGGCTAAATCGTCTAATGAATTTATTGGAAATAATTGCTAGATAATTATATTTAAAAAAACGAGAAAATACTATTTGAATCTAGGTACGCTCTAAACCAGCAGATGCTGCTATAATTAAATAATGTACTGCGGTTCTTTTCTCCGCTAAATGATAAAATTAAAATATATAATTTCAAAGTTTCTTTTATAAAATTATTCTTTATTTATTCCTTGCCCTGAAACATTACCCTGTCCAGTGCTAGTCGGGTACCTACGAGACTGTTGCTCGCTCTGACCCGGCGGTATTTTTAGGTACCGTCTCGATTTCTTTAATTCGCTAAATAATGATTAATTAACCAAAATGAAAGGTTTATTTGACAGAGTAACATCTTTTATTTTAATTATAATAAATGAAAGCTAGGCCATAGCATATGGCGAATCCGAGTAGTTGGAATTAACAAAATTCTAAAATTAGATTCGTGGAAAACTGAACGTTACAGCCTTTCAATTTTCAGGGCTTAATTCGGCGAAGTGGGATTTTGGACAGGCACTTTGGGTTCTGGAATAGAGAAGGAAGACACTGCTACCCGCGGGAGTTATTGGAAGGTTGCTTCTAGATTTTTTAGCGCCTGCTCCCCGGATACGATTTTAAATTTTAAATTATTATTTTGGATTCAATATTTAGATGGTACTAGAGAAATCGATTGAGGCGAGAAGACGGAATGCGATGCTTAGACACCGGGAATTATAGCACATCCTACGCACTACCTACCTCTATTTCGACGTACTCAATTTAATAAATTTTGATTTATATGACTCTAATTTATTCGCCAACGAAGATATGGCAACGGTAATTTACGGGGGATTTGGCTTTAAAACAATCTTTTAATTTAAATTTATTATTTTTAAAATCTGACTTTATGAGGGGAAGCTAATGGTTACAGATAGAAGACTTGCCTGTATAAGGTATGGAATCCGCTGAGGTCCTGCCCGGATGTTGAACTGAGTTTAGTTATAGATTTTAGAGTTCACAAAATTTAGCTCTAGACTGTGTCGACTGACGACTGATGGCACAAAATGAATAATTAATTGGGCGGTAGCCGGCCGCGCCCGCCAAGGGCGGAGCGGCCGGTCTCTTCTCGACCGTCCTCTTCGGTGCTTGCCAGCCAAAAAAAAAAGAAGATTTCTCTTTTTTCTAAGTAAAAATATTCTACCTTACTGATTAAAATTGATTAGGGATGTGCGCGACTTGTCGTCTACATACGGTAAGACGTATCTGCTCGGTGTATCGCGTCTATTGCGCGATGTACAAGTTAACTGGTTAATTATTAAAATGATTTAGATTAAAGTTTGTATACTATAAAAACTAGGCCTTAACAAATTATTGACTATTTTATTAAATTAGCCTTTAGTTTGTTTTGAAATACGATTCTACGACGAATAACTTTTAGAAGGTTCCAAAGTTTCTTAGATACTATTCATTTTTTTTAAATAATATATGTATGTTAAGTAAAGATTAAAGTAGTAATGAGACTTACTACTTGAAACACAAATATTTTGACACGTCCAAGAGCGGTTTTTAGCCGCCAATCGGACACGACGTAAATGCAATGTAATGTAATAATGCCTCGAAACACTTGCCCCCGGATTCTGAAGCGATGATACGATATACGATTGTCGACACTAGACGATATTTGCGATTCTGGAAGCGATTTCACAGTTCTTCATTCGTCATAAGTAAGGTTAGGAAAGACGACAGCACATGGTGTCGTCTGCATGTCGTTGCTTTAGTATATAGCTGGGAAATGGCAGTAAAAAATTCTATTCAGCAATAATTACCGACTATGTTTACCCAAGACAATAGAAATTCGAATGTAGCGCTGAGAAATAAGGATATTCGATTTAATAAATAAAGGACGCGATCCGAATTACCGTTAGTTCAAAGCACCAACCACGCACAGAGCCCGGTCCGAAATGAGCATAAGCCGCTCACTGCTAAACGACCGACCCTGGCCAACCACAACACGATATGGCGGTGGAAAACACTTGGAAAGTTCCGAGTTCCGAGATTAGCTGACGTTTTTGAATTAAAATCAGTCAAGTCGTCGAATCACGGACGATATTCAATTTAATGTCGTGTCGCGTTGAGGTGTTGTATCGCCATTTCAGAATTCCGGGGCTGGTAATCTGTGAGGTGGATGACTGGCAACAGAAAGCAGAGTACTGTCTGGCGTAGCAATAGACGAAGACTTGGCTTGGGTTGGATCGTATTGTTGTTGCTCTTCTGTAATGCCTAAAGCAAATCTCGTAAATCTAAAATTCGTAAAAAAAACTATAAATTTCCATCTTGGCATTTATTTCTTTTATCATATTTCCCTTGACATATAGCAACTTAACAAAAATAATAGTATTCTTGAAGTCATCAACCAGATTATGTAAATTAATAGCTTGGAGTCTTGGCGACTGCATTAAATACATTGCCCTGGGACTCTCTCCTCTCAACGCAAGAATTTCTTGTTCATGTCATATCTGATGCGAATACACACAACTCTCCGTTGAATCTATGGCACTACTGTGGTCCGATAATGAATGCAGTGCAAAGAGGGTACCCGAGTGAGCTTTCGTCGAATTAAAAGCTGAGTGGATAAGTACTTCCTGAGAGTGGAGCGAGTGCTCTAAGACTCTAGGATAATCAATGTACGTATATTAGTGGGTGGTGTGTAACGTTTAAAAAAACGATAATCAGATACAAAACTGGCCTTGAGAGTTGTGATTTACTACGGGCGAACCCGCAACCCCAGGAAGTCATACCGATGCCAGATTCCTTGGAGTGAACTCACAGACATAGGGACAATACAGTCCATCGTCTAACCTACGCGAAAGAGATCAACGCCTCACCGCGAGGCACCGGGAAGTGAAACTAGCGGGCCAACCTCACGCCCTTACTACCAGATTCTGACAGATTTATCTGTCCTTAAGTCTGATCACAGATTCGAAGGCGATTTTGAGGCCTCGACCTAATGTTAGTGGTAATTCTGTTTGAATTTACCGCATACCGTGGCGCCCTTTGTCCTTCAATATCACATGGGATCGGCTGCCCAACAGATCAGGTAGCTAACATCATGTTAACAACCACCCCCACTGCTTAGG
Organism: Micropterix aruncella; assembly: GCA_944548615.1. NCBI lineage: Eukaryota > Metazoa > Arthropoda > Insecta > Lepidoptera > Micropterigidae > Micropterix > Micropterix aruncella. The sequence continues at coordinate 32,723,553 of OX155957.1, read as the reverse complement.
AAACGTTCAACTCCACCGCCACCTTCCCTCCGGTTATTTGCCAGAGTGTACAGAAAAAAGTAGTACTTTTTGAGGTTAGACTTGAATAGGTCTATAAAAGGCGAGTTTCGTATATTTTCTGGCAGATCGTTCCAGAGTCTTGCACTATGGACACACACAGAGTAAGAGTATATATCAGTATTAGGACAAGGAATTTTGAGTAAATTGTTAGAGGCTGAAGTACGAGACCGTGGGAACTTGATGGTTCGAAAAGCTAGTGGAGATAGGGTTGTGTTGCGATTGGGAGAGTACACGATAGAGGAGAGCAAGTATGAACATTTCTTCTATGGCGTATCCAGAGTATAATGCAATATGAATCCAGAGTTTGCGATATGCTTATGCGTTTTTACTTTAGCATTGCATTTTTTGAGTTGATGAGATGGAATGACGACCTTCATTACCAGAGAATATGGAATTCATGCTGAATATGAGACAAAGGAGGCAACTCCATCTACATAGCTACCCAAGTTCTGAAAATTGTACATATGCAGCAATCGAGCTACTTGTTCGCATAAATGACCAGGACCTGGTCACATGAATCACAAAAATGTGTTAAAACAACGTAAAAAGAACTATAACTTGTTGTTTAAGCGATGCGATATATTACCTATACATGAAAAAATTACATACTTACTAGCAAAGGAGCATTTTAGAAATTCAGAATTTAAAATACCAATACAGTACAATACGAATGTTAGAGAAAAAGTCCGTAAAATATTTGAAGAACCAAGAGCAAACAACTACTATGGTGAAAGGACGTTAAAGTACCAATTCCAAGAATCTTTAATAATAATTAAACGCTTTATTTGCTTTAACAAAACGGCGAGCTTATTGCCTAAAAGCAATATCTTACAGCTAACCTTAACCTAGTGGAATAACATGTTATGCGGTAAAAATAAACTAATAAATTAAATTTTAATCATTTAAATTCAGCAGGGAAACAAAACAATAAATTTAAGAAAAAAAAACAAAAAATAAACCTATAATGACGCAAGGGACGCAATAGGGAGGAAAAAATAGGGAATAATTTAATACTATTGTATCTGAGAAAGACTGTGTAAGCGTGAGCAAACAGATGTTTAAAAAGAAATTAAAAAGCTACCTGTTGGATGTTTATAGTGAAATTAGTAGTCATAAGTAAATTTGTTATACGTTTCTATAATTAAGCTTGTAGTAATACTGGCCTAATTTAAGCCTGTAGTAAGACCAGATAGTAATACTGCTGTGCATTGTTTTTTTATATTAATTATGTCTTTTTGTATCACAAAATTAGAAATGTAAGACTAGAAAATTTGTCTCGCCAACAAACTGTATACCAGTTTGGCAAGATTTTAATATTTTAAAAAATGTAGTTTTTCTCTTAATATTAAATAAAAAAATAATAAAAAAAAAACGTAATAGTCATGGATATCCCACGCAGGCTCGCTTTTATTTAGCCATAATAACCTAAATACAAACAGACTAGTTTTATGGACAGCTTCTCGCACTACTTGGTTGTTATATGGAAACAGCTGTGTGGGGAATCGAATTCAACTTTCTTAACATATTTCGGTAGTGTTCAATTATTTTCGTTAGCCGTTTTGGAAGCTTCAAAGATTGCCTTCAAGAATTTACTATTTTCTTAGGAGTACGAGTGCTTACAATATTTTGATAATCTCTGATGTTTTTTTAATGTATTTTTTGCTGGTAATCTACTGAAATATTACACAAAATATTTTTTTCCTACTTTTTTACACGACTGCCCAAAAGGGGTGTTATGTGTTCAGGATTCATCGATGTATGTTTTACGTTTCTTTATTCCACAATAACTTCTAAACGCTTGCACCGATTTAGAAGTATGTCGTATTGTTAGAACCGTTTTGTCCTCTCGAGTGTCATAGAATACATGCTGCGACCCTTTGCTCTTGTATAAAGAGAAAGCAGCGTCTTTCATATAAATCACTGTGTTGCGCGGTGCGTGTTGACATTCATAATTTGACCGTTTAGATTTTGTTCTAAACTAACGAAGAGAAATATTTATTTATTTATTTTATTTATCCCTCGTATTACCTACATGATAAAATTTCCTATACTATATTTTACATGATTTCGTCGTACATACAAAATGTAGAACCCTGGAAATTTACTGAGGTGATATTTATTTAGTACTGCGTTCATCTGTCGGGTGTATAGGTAACTTCTGTAATCTTGGGAAATCCTACAAGTGTATATTGTATAACTATTATAGTATATATATTACACAAAAAAATATTTCTTAAATTAAATGAGACATAATATATATGGGAGATATATGAATACAGTTATGAGGCTAATGCGATAATAATAATAATAATAAGTAATATAAATCATATGTGCACCTATTTAATAACGTTAGTTACTTTGACATATTAATTTAGCAAAATAAATTATACAAAGTGTGTAATTATTACACTCCACAAAATATTACATATATTTAAATAGCCGTTTTCGGTTCTTACGAATTAATTCCAATCCAACATTTCGGAAAATTATAAAACTACGCCTTTGTACTCGGAAAAAATCCGGTATGTATTAATGTTGAAACTCTGATTTTTTAATCCACCATGACTTCTAAACGCTTGAACCAATTTAGAAATGTGTATTATTGTTAGAATCGTTATTTCATCGCGAGTGTCAAAGGGTACGCAAACTGTCCAAATGTCAAAAAATACTTTTCTGAATGTCCTAATGTCAATAAATTAACATAAATATATCGTGTTTAGTGTTAAATGAAAAGTCTGATCAAGTACATTCCGGAATATACATCTATATATATGGATAATTACATAATCCAAAAATATTTAATGAACAAAAAACCGTAATAAAAATAATTATAAAAACGATAGTTCAATTTTTGTGACGGCCGTCGGGTTTTTTATTATTTTTAATATATGTGCTTGTTAATAGAGTTTAAAATCGAATTCAGAGATTTTTTTTTGCTAAGGTCATTTAAAAGTTTCTTGTACTTACGCGATTTGTTCGTCGATTACTGCTATTAATTAAATCGTCATCATCTAAATCAGTGCTTAAATAAATATATCGGTTACTACCTCTCCAGAAAAGGAAAAGTTCCATTTTGATAATGACTTTTTCTTAATTGCCTAATCTCGCCTAATTAGTTTCATCAACATGTGCATCATTATCGAACAATGATGAACGAATAATTTGCGGGAGTATATCTGTTCTCTCCATTTTTGGCTAATCGTATTCGTTGAATTTATGTTGAGTCGCGTCTAGGTATGTAGGTGTCTATGAGTATGTCATTCGCCTTTGACACTGACTCTTTATCTAACGTAGCCTAATACATACCATTTCGTTAGTTGAATAATACAGTAGTAAGATATATCGTTGCATATCATCTAATTCGTATAAAATATTTATATATGTCACATTAAAAAAAACGTTTTTGAAACTTACCCTAATGTTTACAAATTAAGCACTCCTTCGATATCGTAAACTTTGATTAAAAAAACAGGAGTTTCAAGTTCACTCGGGAGCAACGAATCCGGGTCACCAACATAAACCTTAAAATCTCGGAAACTAAGAATGCCAGCTTATTCAAATAAAAAATATTTTATAGACTATTTAACAGTTCTTTAAAGTACATAAGTAACAGTATATAAACTTAATGATTGCTGTAAAGTAATGCTTCTTTTTGAAAATCAAGCTACTAATTAATTCACTGCATTTGTTTTTGCTTTTGTTTCTGTTCTGTCACAAAACAAATATGATAAGAAGCGTTACTGGTATTCAGTATTCATTATTGATGTGATAATTAATGAATAAGCTAGTATTAAATTATATAGCTTCGTTACCTAACTCATAATTACATTATCTAGCTTAAGCTAGTATTACATCACAAGCTAGTATTAGTATTACATACCTTTACAGGGCCCGGAGGCATAGTGGTTAGGTCGCCTGATTTTACGCTGTAATGTTCCGGGTTCGATTCCCGACTTAGTCACTATTTTATGTTGGGTTAAAATTAACGGAATTGCATTTCAATTCTATCGATCAAATTCAATAACAAGACACACAGTTACACACATGTTACATACACACATACATATATATTTTTCATTACTATGAAAAGTTTATATGTATGTTCTCATGTTTATATGTATGTTTTTATGTATATTCTCTTACAACCAACCCAGTAGGGTCGTACATTCTCTTACAACCAACCCTACTGGGTTGGTTGTAAGAGAATGTCTAATGACAATAAATCTACCCATTGTAAAATTTCACAATAAAAATAGAAACAAACAAGTATAATTAGTATCCGAATTATTAAGGTTTTTGTTGATGACCAGGATTCATTCCTCCCGAGTGTAGTTGGCGTTATATCTGCAGCTTGTCTGCAATGTTTTACAGCGAAAAAGAGTGAGTGAACTGTTCTGAAATATTGGAAAATAAAAAGATTGAAATCTTACAAAGTGCGACTGACAGGGCTTCGAAGTAATATTCTCAGTTTTATCAAAGTGATTTGTTCAATTATTGCGTGATAGCGTTGCTCGTCACAGGCCATGTATAAAAGACCACCTTGAATATTCTGGCCGTTATTGCAATTTATGGTAATAAAGATATTGATAAGAATATTATCGGTTTTTGTTCAATCGTGAAAGTTGAAGTTCGACAATTGTGGTGCAGAGAATATTAAATAGGGTCATACTCCAAGAAGAAAAATTATACTTGCATGGACTGGTTTAAAAATAAAAGTCTTATGATTATCATTCACCTTTGCTAAGAGACGACCCGAAAGGAAAGAAACAGTAAAGACAAATTCATGCTATTCTCCACCTGCTCTTCTGGTTGTTTCCGTGATTCTGTATTTTGCCTAACACATTGATCCTTTTTTGGGCGTCTTTCTTCTGTTTCGTTGTCGAATCAGGAAATTCCTTACTAATAGGAGCGTAATGCATTGGGTAACATCGCTAGTGCTGAACTTACCGCCCCTACACATTCACTTGCAACAGGTGGCGAAAGCCAGCATGAGGCTGTCCGCCCGGGAGAAGGTGAACCGGATCTCACAAGCACTAAGATCAGTTCTTGATTCAGTCAGTGAAACTCCAACCCTCAACATGGTATCAGACACCATGCTTCCACTCTTAAACTTTGGAAAACTTTTTACATTGGAACTGCCGCCCAGAGACGACTGGCTAAAAAGCTAACTGCACTGGGAGGCCGGTAGCCTTAAATGGTATACTGATGGGTCCAAATCGCGACTGGACGTAGGCTGCGGTGTATATGGAGAGCGACCAAACTTCGAAAAAAGTGTAAACTTGGGGAAATACGCCTCCATATTCCAAGCGGAGGTATACAACAATAATGAATGTGCGAATATCAACCTCCATAAGAACTACGCCAACAACCGTATCTATATCCACTCGGATAGCAAGGCAGCTCTTATGGCACTAGCCTCGAATACTATTAATTCAAAGCTAGTGCAAAACTTCCTATCACTACTGAATTCCCTGTGCGAAAAGAACAGGGTAATTCAAAGATGGGTTCTCGGCCATGCAGGAATCGAGGGAAATGAAAAAGCTGACGAACTTGCTAAGACGGGAGCAAAGGGAACGTTATACGGCCCTGAACCTTGCTGTGGCGTACCAAAAAGCCTTGCAAACCTAATGCTCAAACAAATATTTTTATAACAATTCGTTAACCACTGGAACAACATGCCAGGGTTGAATCAATCCAAAGAGCTAATTAAGTCTTACGACCCTGAGACGGCTCGTGAGGCCTTATCGCTAAATAGGAACAATCTACGCATATTGGTGAGGGCGCTCACGTGGCATTGTAGCCTTAACAAACACATGTACAACCTCAAGCTCAGAGACACAAAAATGTGCAGGTTCTGCCAAGGGGACGAGGAAACTCCCCTGCACCTCATATGCGAGTGTGGCCCGCTGATGCGTAAAAGATATACCCACTTGGGTGGTCATTACCTTTAACCTGAGGAGGTAAAACAATCTGGCGCCAAAAGCCTGTTGCGGTTCTTAAATGACACGAGGCTTAGCGCAGAACTATAGTAGGTGGCGAACACAATAGATCAGAAATGGTCGCAGTCTTACAAGGCTCATAAAGACCTTAGAAAAGCCACACATAACAAATTAATTAATTAACATCGCTAGTTGTTCGCCGACCACTAAAATACGGCCCATTACTTTTTCAAAATCTTCCCTGTAAGTATAACGTTAGGGATATTTTAAGAATGAAAAATAGAGTAGTGATTTTGCATTTCCTCCCATAACGCTTTTGGAATGCCGGAAATATGGATCAACTGCGCTAATTCATATACAATCTAGAATTAAATGGCCCAATTCCAGTACCAAATCTGGGGGGAGGGGGGACAAACCAGGGTACATGCCTGGGGCATCAATTTAAGGGGACGCCATTTTTTTGTGAACAAAACTTGTTTTACTAAAGCATCTAGCATCAAGAGCGTCGTGCTATAGATTGTTCATTTAATTTTGGAACGCATACTAAGTTGATTTTTGAGCGCGTGCGCACTGTGTGTGATATTTCTGCCAGGCTAATGTCCGTCGCGTCTAGAAAAAATCCTTCCACAGACAGAAGGGGACAGAGCTATACGAACGGAGCCGGATGAACCCGAGCGACGGTCGGTATTTATGTGGCCGATTAAGTGTGCGAGTAATACGCGTTCAAACGTGTCACTACAATTATTAGTTCATGTGGTAATGGATTCTTTGGCGGAAAGAAAAGGTCGCCCTGTAACGCTGTAGCTAGATAGTATTTTTTTCTGGGACCGATGAATTGACGGTATTTGTACAATCTGGTAAGTGCGTTGTCTACGTTAATGAATATATTCTATATTAATGCCACATAAAGAAAACTTATTAGGTAATAAAGAATGCAAATTTATTTAAAGGTTCTTATGACCCGGTCACAAAATATCCCACCCAGTGTACTTTACTCCTGGGTTTTTTGAAATCAATAATCTCAAATGCTAGATGAGAGGGGCAACAAGTCAAGTTTTTGTCCGGCTCGGAAAAATCGTAGTTTCGGGGCTGCCCATTTCCTTAGATACGACTTTGCTATTCTAGTGACATTATAAGAATAAGAATAAGAATAAGAAAAATTTATTTTCATAAACCCGATCTGGGTATAGAAATTACATTACAAAAAAATATTATATATATAATAACATTACGAAATTACAAAAAATAGTATTTCTACAAATGAAATTACATTTCAAATTATAAAAACAGTTTATAAAAAGTTCTGCGATCTAAGCTAACAGTGTATAAAAAAAATGTATAAAAAGTGTATTTGTAAAAAAGCGTTCTGCGATCTAAAAAAAGCATTCGACTGTATAAACATCAATACCCTGGTAGACAAGCTAAACCATCATGGAATTAGAGGAGTGGCCAATTCACTCATTAAATCGTACCCACAAAACAGGCAGCAAGTGGTGGAGATTAAAACAATTGATAGAATTGAGGAAAAGGCGGAGCAATAGAGTTGTGAAATAGTAAACATCGGTATGCCTCAGGGCTCAACATTAGGACCTCTCCTCTTCAAACTCTATTGTAACGATTTAGCAACTAACATAACTTGTGCCAAGACTGTCCAACTTGCAGATGACACCACGTGCATTCTTGAAAGTGACTGTAGAACAAAAATGGAGGATCCAACAAGCGAAACACTTTTTGAAGTCAATGATTAGTTTAGAGTGAAACCGATGTCGCCAATTTAAGCAAAGCAGGGTTGATAAACTTCTCAAATAAAAAAGAAAAACAGTTAAATTACTCTATCGAGATTGCCAAGTCCACTAAATTTCCAGGAACTTACAGCCAAGAGCCAGCGACCAAAAACATATTTTAGATGAGACAGTATTTTGGCTATAGGATAGAGGTGAGATTCCGGGACACCTGGCACTGGCGTACTAGGAAAGGTGTAATTTTAATTAGCTCCCCGAAAGTGTTTTGTAAAAACCTGAAAATTCGTCAGTTAACAGTGGGTGCAATAAAGAACTCGAAACATATGGTCAGACTGCTTCATAATAATACGCGTGGCGTCAGCATCTCCATACATGTTACGCATCGCCCTATGACGCAGCGGTCTACTGTGCCGCGCAATTTAATGGTCGCAATGGCGAAATATAATGGTATGGATATACTGACGCCACGCGTTCGATTATGAAGCAGTCTGGCCATATATTTCGAGTTATTTATTGCATCCACAGTCTACTGATGAATTTTCAGCTTTACCAAAACACTTTGGGAGCACTATTTAAAATTACGCCTTTCCTAGTACGCCAGCGCCTGGTGGCCCGGAATCTGGTCTGCTGACTGTACTGGAATCTGGAATACTGTCTGTTCTGAAAGTATGTATGCACGAAAAAATATCAGCACCATTCGAACAAATTCGGATGTTCATTCGCATAACACGCGAAACAAACAAGACTTGCGTCGTTGCAAAGTGGGACTAAGTAAGGTTAGAAATAGTTTCCTCTGTCAGTCCAATATTTTTTATAACAAGATTCCATTGTGCGTCAGGGGTCTTGGAGACGTTCAATTTAAGAGCAAGGTCCAGGAGATGCTTATTAAGAACCCAGTGTAATCTGTTAAGGACTTTGAGGGTATTGATTTTCCTAATATTCCATAATTAATATTAATACTGTAGGGTGAATATTTAAAAAAATATGTATTTGTAAAATTGTGCAATATTACATATCATTTTCTTAAACATATATACTAGAATATAGTGTTTATTCATATATTTGTATATATTATTACTTATTTTCCACTTAAATTTATTGTATATAATGTAAAGTTTACTTTATTTTTAGCCCTTAATTGCATACATATATATTTATTTTTTTCTACTTTAAATTTTACTTTAATTTGTGTAAACAACACATTTGTTACATTTAGAAATATTTAAAATTGATCACCTTCGTCAGTTCGCGAGTTACAAAAATACAGTTGGTATAACACAGCACAGCCAGAGACAGACCTTCTAGGTCTAGTTGGTTGTGCGATTTCGCCTCATTCGGATATGCTAGCATATTTATATCCATAGAGCTATGTTTTTCGCTATTATAATGTTTGTTCTTAATTATTCCTCATGTACAACAGTATGCATGTCCTTGTATTTTTTTGTTCTTGTACGTTATAAATAAATAAAATAAAATAAAATAAATAAATTATTTATATTACAATCTTTTCTATTTTTTTTTAATTTCTAATTTTGAATTTTTACTTTACTAAATACAATCATTGATTATCAAATATGGATTATAATATAAAAAAATATATTGAATATTTCTATTGCGACATTGTTATTGATTTAATGTTATATTTTTTATAATTTTAATTTTACTGTTTTATAACCGACTCTTCGTTTTTATATTTTGACTATCTGCAGTATTTTAGCAGCTCCAATTATTTTAAAAGATCTTAAATCTTTATTTTAAACAAATAATCGATATTTAAAAAACGAATTTAATGTATAATACCAGTTATTCCATATGGCTATACCAAGAGTAGGGATTCCTACAAACTGGCTTATTTGAAAAAATAAAAAAATAAATAAATATCAGCTTCTCCAAAACTCTTGCACTTTTTTATCGCTGGCTACCCAACTATATACGCCAAGAATCATAATATGATCATTCAAGGTTGATTCATTCTTGATTGTAATTCATAACCGAGTTGTCAGCCCAGTTCTCAGTAAAATGTCTGATATTACTATTATATTAAAGTCTACATTCGTGGGTGTGAATGATTCAAAATTAGCTGGCGCCGGCACTCGGGCGCCGTCTGCACCTTCAGATGTCTTCTTATTCAGAGTGTCATTTGCATTCCGGCGATGTGAAATTTCAATGGTGACTCCCTAGGAGTGTTTTGGACATCACTGAATCATCAACTGAATCAACTGTGCGTATTTGGGCTCGCGACTGGATGATCTTGAACGATTAAGAATTAACCGCATTGTGGGTCACTGAGTCATACTACTACGATTTTTTTTAAACTCATGTTATGGTTTCAATTATGTTTGGATAAGGAGATTGCGATTTGTGTCTGTTATGAGGTATTAGGTTATTATTTTAAGAAATCACCTATAAGTAATTCTTATATCTCGTCATATTTTATTAAATTTTTTTTTTTTGCGCTTTCCAATATCTTCTTACGCTAGAAATTTGCGCTTCCAATTTCTACTTAATGTATATCATTGTTAGTAATCACATTTCTAATAACAACGTCATTTTGAGTACAATATTTACCTTATTTAGTCATATTTTGTACCATTTATTTATTTATTCACCTTACAAAGGTTATAATATTTCATATTTATATCCTAACACAACTAACTTGTTCAAAGGTAGACACAAATACATAATTAAAACAAGAGTAAAAGATTTTTTTTAAAAGAAAGGAGGGGAAATACTGAAAACTTTGGATACAATTATCAAGCCATATAGTACGTGATTTTATAAATTTAAGTTAAATATTCTAAAATTGTTATATTATGAGTCAGCTATTAAGATTGAAAATGCAAATTGTTTTGAATATTAATAATAATTTATCAACAAAGATTTGTGTATATGATACAAAATATAAATAATTGTCATAGAAAAATAATGCGTTTGAGGATAGTTGGGTACTTTTAATAGTGGTATCATATGGTGTGCAAATCATCCAATTAATCAAGTCTTGAAATGAATCTCGAGACTTGATATTTTATTGATAAGATTTATTTGTAATATATGTATGTACTCGTGACGAGAGCGAAAGAGAGAGTTTACAAAGCCATATTATTATTGACACTTAAGTATCACGTCTTTATTGTAGATAGACTTTAACCCCTCGAGCCGCGAGATTTCGCGAGCGTATGTCTTTGAAAGACTATGTATAATTATGGAAATTTTTGATTTATTATGGCGGCCGACCAAAATATTAATTTCTCCCAAACCGTTGTTGCACTTTAGAATTGTTGCATATTAGAACTTTAGAATACTAACTTTAGAGTCCGATCGGTCCCAACGAGGCGCAACTGTGCTTTTTCGTTTGAGTCCGATCGGTCCCTCTGAGGCTCGAGGGGTTAAAAGGGTACCAAAGGTCAAATATCTCGAGTTTTTTTTAACCGTTTATTCGTAAACAATATCAGGAATCATTTGGTGTATGATGTGGTATTACTTTATTGATAAAAATATCGCTATTTTTTTCTGATATTTGTCTACCTTTTCGTTAGTATATTTTTTTCTGTGAGTGACACTTTAAAATCAAGTAAAATTTTTGTTGGATATAAAATCTTTTATATTTTTTAAGCTATTGCATAGCTTTTATCGCGGGCCTAGGACAGCGCGGCGACCGAATGAAGAAATTTCTTAACGAAAATGAATGATTTTAAACTGATAATTACGTCTAAACCAGTACTGCTTACGATTCGAAAAAAATATATGTTAAACAAGAACATTTTCGTAATATTCTTAGCTTTGAATATTTTAGATTTTGTTTATATTACATAGTGTAATTAATTTGTGAAATTAGGTCTAACCGAACACAAAAACGACTACTACGCAAATACTATCTGGCGTATTATTATGAAACCTGCACCATTTTAAAGATAATTTAATTATCTATCTTTTTATCTACGATTTTTTTCGAATAATCCGTTTTTTTTGCTTTATCGAATAAAAAATTCGTGCGCCGTGCATAATAGGAAGACGTTTAAATTATTCTAAATCATTTGCTACCGCAGCCGCAAATGATTCGGAATAATTTCAACGTTTTCCGATAGAGCGCAGTTATCTGATATCAGAAAAAAAAAATATAATTTGCATAAGTTGTTAAAAATGCTATGCAATAGCTTTACCGCGGCAGTCCCCGAGTGCCACACGTATTTTTTTATTTTTATATTTACGCAATGTATAGAATTAAATAAAATTGATACTATTAGAAAGGCACATCCTTCAGCATCTAATAAAGAACCAAAAACAATTAAACTCACTTTAAAGTTTATTTTATTTTTAATTTTTATTTGATGCGATGCCAGATTTTAGCAGAAAAATATAAAGAAAAATATTTTTTTAACTATGAATTTTAGGATAACAAAATTTAGGGTCAAATATACTGGACATGGCAATAATTATGTTTTATTTGCCAAAGCAACAGTTAAATGGAATTTCTTTTGCCAAAACTTTTATGTATATTATAAATAGGATATATCCAGTAACATTCAATCCAATTATTTGTAGTAGATGCGTGCGTTTTTTGGTCTAACTTACGTGAACATTAATTATGGGTAAAAGAAAATATTAAAGAGGAGAATCTCGATCTATATGCTCTAATTTGGCAGAGAATGATGAGTCGAGAAAACAAAACGTATCTTCCCTTCATGTCCAGTGTCTTTACTTTGAGACTCAGAGACTTTACTTTGATGCGAACGGTACAGCAAGTACAGCTTGTTGACATAAGCCATAAGTATTAAACTAAGAATGCGACATCTTCCGGACAAAATTATTACCCTTCGCCAGTTATGTCTGAGTGGAGAGTATCTTTCTCTGGTCGAGAACTATGACCGCCGGCGTTTTGTTCATTTCATCCCAGTAATGGTTGTGTTCGTCATTTACATACCGGTATCATTGCAGAACAATAAATAAACGAATCGCCGCACCGAGTCGCGACGATACGGGCTTGCGGCTAATAACAGGAGAGCCTGTTTGCTTTCTTCTTCTTATTTTTTTTCTGGTGCCATCTCCCATTTGAATCGATAACTGCAGAAAGGGAACCTAGTCCCTTTTGTCGAATTGTGTTTTTTCAGCTGGTTGGTTCAGAGTTATTCATGTTCAAAAACAGCTCTACGCATCTCGTCGTTAACATAATAATATTATTAATATTAACATAATAAGATGTATTTTATGATTCCATTAATATAATAAAAGACTCGATCATACCTAGCCTATCTCCTAATTCTTAAGATTTCACTAACTGCCATCCTAATGTACTGTATTATATGATTATTATATTATAACATACCTACTATTGTATAATATCATATTATGTATAATAAATAATATTATCCATTTACTTATACTTCTATTTTGCTCTATCCAAATAACCTTATTAACAACTTATTTAATTATTACTTTTCTTACCCTTATATTATTATTAGCTTTATTATATTTTTTCTACTATCAACGTGTTCATGTTATTTCTGTTAATTTGTAATGCAAGCATTGCAAACTATTCATAGGATAGTATATTTTTTTTCGGTTGAATATGTTTTTAAAATAATAGTATCATACATTTCTGTAAGCTTGCTATAAAATAAAACAAAAATAAAAAATAATAAATGGCCTTGCATTACCGAAAACGGACATTTATTATTAAACTGTTTTGAGATACATTAAAATATTACCAAAATAATTTATATAAGATAACCTCAATATGTATAAGTAAAATTAATGAAAAGATAATAAAATAATGAACAACTTTAGTTCTACCCAACTGCATCTTTCCTTGGGATTAAAATGATTCTTTTTATACCAACAAGGTCAAAAATTTAAATAGAAATGGTAAATCGATATTGCTTTAGTCAAACCTTGTACACATAACATCGGGCCAGCCGCGGATACAGAAACAAACTTAAAGTGTGCTATGAGTGTAATAACAAATCATCAAGTCACATGAACAGGCTAGCATGCTACCTACCCAAGTACATCTACTCGACTGACGAATACATTGCGTGTAGATGGATACTTGGAGGTGTCAACTACAATGGGCACCCCAGGAAGTCTAAGGCCTAAGGCCGCCTATCACTTAGGCGGGATAGGATGGCCGAATTGGTCGTTTCAGTCGGAATGCACAGTTAGCTAACGCCGGACGGAGCGCAAACCGCCCAGGAGCGCTCGAATAGCGTTTTCCGGGGGAACTGGTCCGCAGGCACAGAGTCCTACCCGTGCTCGCACTTCTACGTGGAGGCTACCGGATGGGTGCTGACCTGTGAGTTGGGCCGACCCTAACAAATGGGTCATAATGGCCTAACTAAACTGTGCCCATTAGCTGCTCGTGTAGATGAATACGCGGGCGGGCGTTAATCACGCTTGGTGTTATGGGGGGGAGGGGGGAGGGTGGTTGGAAGGGGGCGCCCTCCTCGCCTCCCATATGTATACGCCGCTGCATCGGCCATTAAAAAAATTCATGCAGTAAGTGTCACTTTTAAGACCTTAATTTCAAAACCTCTTTCAGAACAGCTGTACCTGCAAGAGCCCCTTAAGAGACAGCGAGATAAATAGCTACATTGTATCAGCGATAGCGGCCGACCGTCAGTTAACTGAGCGATTTAAAACAGTGCCAACGCTGTGGTGTCGATCGGGGCTCTAATCACTGGGAACTGGTATCGACTTCAACTGAAACTAGTACCGATTAACGATAACGGTCCAATTATCACCGACTTACACGATTATCGGTTATGGAATCGAAAAGAGGCCCGCCACCATACACCTAGAAATACATCGCGCGGCTCGCGCGATGACCGATAGCCGGCTGGATAAAGTCTGCTCCACGCCCGTAACAGTCCGAGAGCCCACTGCAGTACACCATACCCTACGTTGCCAGGCAAACCAAATAATAGTAAAAACACGTTTTTATAAAACTAGCCTTTGTTAAAATGCTCTGTCCCAAGCCATCCCTGGGTGCAGCAGCCATGTCATAGTGTAACTTAGAACGGGCTATCATAATTGAATGCTAAACAGAATTTTGTGTTTGTGCTGTTGACCGTTGAGGAGTCCTTTCGTTGGAAGCCAACTCTCGGTGCAGCAGCCCTGTCGCGGAAAAACTTAGAACGCGATCATAATTGAATGCGTATACAAAGATGTTTCTGTGCTCTTGACCGTTGAGAAGTCCCCTCGTCGGGAGCCAACCCTGGGTGCAGAGCAGCCATGTCATGGCAAAATTTAGAATGATCTATCATAATTGAATGCGTATACAAAATTGTGTGTCTGTGCTGCTGTCCGTGGAAGAGTAGCCTCATCAAGAGTAACCTCAACCCACCATAAAAATGCATTGTCATCGGAGCTGAACTGTAACATTTCAACTTCATAGGAAAAGACGAAGTGGTTCTAATTCAGCTTGCAAGATTTGACCTAAACAAACTAACATACTAACAAACATTTCAAGGTAAATACATGCTTGTAAAACGAATAATATTCTTGAATATTTTGTTGGTAGGTAATACGTATTTTACAATTCCTCTCGAATGTGAGGCTACCGATCCTGGTTGCCTACGGCAAAATGTATACAAAATATATATAAATTTATATAAACGTAAATGTGCGCCGCTCTATAGTAATCCGCTCTATAGTAATGCTATAGCTCTATAGTAAACCCCGCTCTATGTAAATGTAAATGTAAATAAAAATATAAATTTATATACATTTTGCCGTAGGCAAAGCCACCACAGAATCTTCTGTGGTCTGGGACTGCATGCAGGAGCTCAACAAATTGGGAAAATCCAACAAAATCACCCTAATATGGATACCGGGTCACCAAGGCATACCAGGAAACGAAGAGGCCGACAGACTGGCAAACCTGGGCACACTGGATTGCCCAGTGGAGCCAGCTGTAGGGGTCCCCTTCGCTACAGGTAAGAAAATCATCAGGGACTGCTTGGAGCAGGAACATCGGGCTTCCTGGAAACAGAGTCAGGGATGTCGCCAGGCAAAAGCCATGATGGAGCAACCACTACAGAAGAAAACCAAGGCCCTACTTGACATGAGCAAGAAGAACCTTAGAACCACTATCGGTCTCCTCACCGGACACACTACCCTTAGAGCTCATCTATTCAACCTTGGCTTGACTGAGAGCAAGGATTGTCGAATATGTGGCGAGGAACCTGAAGACAGCATACACATTGTTGGTCGCTGTCCAGGGCTCGCCGCCAAAAGACACAGTTTACTGGGACGAGCCTTTCTCGAACCCAGCGATCTGCCCAACTTGAAGGTCAGTGACCTACTTGGACTGGTAAGAAGTACCGGGCTACTAGCTGACCACTGACCTAACCACACAGTGGGTAGTTACAAAAGACCTTACAGATCTAGGTGACATCAAGGGCTGGAAACAAGCCCCCCACTCTATCTAACCACTGACCTAACCCGAGCTAATCGCCATTCATTTGAGGGGTTAAATAATTTTACAGTAAACTGACAGATAATAAATACATGATCTAAATACAAAATCTATTTACACAAAACTATTTTACTATCCTATGAAATTTTTACAACGCTTGAAAGAACAACTTATAATATAAGTAGCATGAGCACGTTATAATAGGTAATTGGGAAAGATGGGGTACATCAGGCAAAAATATAATATGAATAATTGAATATTAATGTTTATTATACACAGGATATAATATAATAAAGTAAATAATACAGAAATATAATGAATGGCGGTTTAATTAAATCTTGAGAAGCAGGAGATAGACTAAATTTGATCGAGTCTTTAAATAAATTCATGAAATCTTTAAGTATGTCTAAGCCTTTACACGTAGTATAAAAAACCGATACATTCTGGTGAGATATGTGACACGATATTGCTAACGCAAGCTATAACAGAAAATTTATTACAGCTCCTCTTTAGATACGATGGCTCTTTAGATACGATCTACTTAAACATAATATATTTTAGTCATTGCATACAATTTATTCATTGCATTAAATGATAAGCAATTGATATCTCATAAGTAAACTCCAACACATACATATATAATAAATTGAGCCTACCTTAGTACAGGCGAGGCCTAGTTAGGATGGCTTTGAAATTGCAATAAATGTACCTCTATAAATTTAATAAAGAAATTTGAATTTAAATTTGAATTTTAACTATGCTGCATAGTTGATTGTGTAAAAACTTATGGAGATACTTTGTATCATAAATGGTGCTGAGTATTATTCAATCTATAAGGTTGAAGTGGTGACACGGTAAGTTTTAGACAGCAGACATTACGGGAACTACATGTTACGGTAATTTCTTTATAAAAATATGGCCTTTTCAAAAGAAGTAATATATTTTTGATTTTTCGACATCTGTTCAGTCCTATTTTGGTTCGCCTCGGATTTCCGCACAGTACTGTTTATTTACAAAGAATCACACTGTATAATGTACCTATAAAAATAACACAATATCTAAGAATATGTTTTAAATAAAAACAAAACATTTATTATGCAGGCCAAATAATGTTTATTTGGCAAGCCAAGAACTAAAATATTGTAAGTCATGAATTTCTCAAGTCAAGTAAAACGTGTTTCGTCCATTCTTTTGTCCTTTAAATAGGAGTGTAAGTCACTATCACCTTTATTTATGTGGATAAAGCTCCGCGTCCTTTTTGGTTTGAAGTTCAAAAATCTTATTTTTTGATGACACAATGTTGTAAGTCTGACTTAAACTAAGTTTACCTTAAAGTTTTAATTTAGCTCTAAGAATCACGGTGATAAAAGTTTGATTTTATAAAGTTCGAGTGTAAAGTTCGACAATACGCGTCTCGGACAGTCAGTTGCATCTAAAGTTAATTTAGCTTAGTAATTAGGCCTAACGATATGACACCTGTAGAAGCAGAAACGGTCTTGGTCTTATCTGATTAGTATTAAGGTTTATTTTTGTTGTTGTAGATCTTTCGTTTTCCTCTGATTAGACTGAGATAGACGGATTTAACCTGTGTGACGTGGAATAAACGAAATTGGGCTGCCGGTCTGTAATCTCCGCTGAATATTCACGCCCCTTCGTGTTTTGTATTAATTACATTGATTACGGGAGTTGTTACACTGTTGTTGATGTGACGCCATTGACTATACCCGCGGGACTGAAAATGTGGTTTTCATTGGCTTCAAGGTGACCACCATTTAATTTTTGAAAAGCGGAGTGTAAACCTGAAAACAGGTTTCTGTAAGAAAACAAATATTCCAAAATTGTGGAAATGATCCAAAAGATTATATTAGATCACTGATTTCCAACCAGTGGGTCGTAACCCTCTGGGGGGAGGGGGGAGGGAAGGGGGTCACCAAGAGACCCCCGTAAGGTCGAATGCCATCTAATAAGAAAAATCGGAAATCTTACAAAATCTTTATATATTTAATATGCAAACATTTACAGCATCGGAAGAGAAATATATTTATTATGTGTTTTGATACCTATTGCTTTTACAAAAAAATATAATGATCTAAGATGAAAACAGTAAGACAGAGCTTCGAAAGTGAAAAATAGTTTAAATTAAAGCGGTTTTCGCAATTGTTTTTACGAAAATTTTGTTTATTGGATGCTTACACAGCTGTGGATAAGAAAATGGTTTGGGGGGTCGCGTAACTTCTTTTTTACCAAAAAGTGGGCTGCGATCTAAAAAAGGTTGAAAAATACTGGATTATTTTAAATGGTACTATCATGAAAGGTCTTATGTAAGAATTATTTTTTAAATTCCTTTATTAAACAATCCAAAGCCAATATTGGAAATGTACGTGAGATAGGGATTAGGGTGAGGGAGACCATGACAATGTCTTTCTTTTGCTGAATTTCAAAGTAGATATACAGTTGCAGATTGATAGTAGATATACAAAGTTGATACAAAGTATACAAAGTAGATATACAGTAGATATACAAAGATATACAAAGTAGATATACAGTAGATAGATAGTAGATATACAAAGTAGATATACAGTTGAATAGCTATTTTTCGCACTATCACTTTTTGTTTGCGCTTTATCACACACGTTTGTAGCTTCGGAAAACTTGCGCAAGCTGCGCAATGCTCAACAAGCTTTGAAGTTTTACCCTTTTTTCGTTTTTTCTCAATAATTTCTAACATACGCATTCTATACGAAAGGACATTTTTTTTAGTAGCTTAAATTTACTAAACTTTAAGAATAAGTCGAGTACCATACATCCAAAAGTTTCTAAGACAGAGCTTTTCGAATATTAACAATGTTTAGCAATCGTATTAAAGGGCCATCCCTTAGATCAGCAAGTGACTCCTCGAATCTCCAAAAACTTATAAATCCAGGATACCTTACAAATATAGCAAAGTCTGAATCATATAAAAAAATCGCTTGCACAGGTCTTTCGAAACTGAAAACTTGGTCTCTTATTATTGCCACAGGTCCTAATAGCATAAATAAAATCGGTTGTTTCACCCCAAAACATTCCCGGTAAGTAGCCAAGGACGTACGGAATAATTTTGTGCGTGGTAATACTTCGAGAAGGAGTTTGACCTTATTTGCAATCGTGCTAGCAAAATGGTCGGTTTTGTTATTCGCATATGCTAACAGTGTAATAATATTCATGTAATGTTTATGCTATATAATTGTTTAGTCCGTAGCATGGTTGAATATAATTCGGTCATCTGGTGTACAAGTGAAAACGAATACATTCAGATGGTAGAGCGTATTCAAAGAAATTTTTTAATATATATTTATTACAGAAAATACAATATTTATCCATACTTATTTCCGTCCAATTTTGTGCTTGGAATGGTAGATACAAAACTCTTGAAACGCGTCGATATGTTTCCCTAATTATATTTCCATATAAGTTAATTCAAGGAACTATTTATTTGCCAGAGATACTTTGTAAGTTTGAATTGTACGTACCGGTAAATTACACAGCGAGGAGATCGCATCTATTGTTTAATGTGCCGTACGATCGTACAGATATTTTTGTAGACAGGCCAGTGGGAAGGGTTATAGCTCTTCTTAATTCCTTACCCACAGAAATAGACATCTTTTGTATATCCCTTTGGTAGCTAAAATGGCAACTCCCTGCTATCTCATGTTTGTCATAATCTGTCTTTTATTTAGTTTATATTTTTATGTTTTTTTCTTGTTCAATGTTAGCATTAATTTAGTTATGTAGGTCATTTATTTTTAGACTTACACTCTAGATTTAATATTCAAGGGCGAATTGGATTCGTGTGGAATGCTCGTGAATAATATTTGAAACTAATAAATAAATAAATAAAAGGGATAGTCGGCGACGAGCGCGGATAGTGAAAATGCAACATATTAAATACGTTCGATTCAATCGTTTACTCAATTATATAAGGCAATAAGTCCGCCTGTTGTATGTTTTTTTTAAATGTGCAATATAGAATGTATATCTATCTATCTCTCTATATACTGTCCGTCCCGGACACGTTAACGAATGAACGAATGGCGAAAATTCAATGTGATTTTTACCTAAAAAGGTAAGTTTGTACTAAATTTCAAGTATATAAAGTCGCTTGACTTCGAGATTGAAATATAACTAGTGCGCGCCCTAATGGACCGATTTCAACCACCACCCTTTCAACTCTTGCAATGACCAAATGATGCCTGCATGCCAAACTTCAGCTCAATCGAATTAATCGTTTGGGCAATATCGTGGACGAATACACACCCACAGGTAGACACACAAAAGTGCGACACCCAGAAGACACAGAGACGAACACCCAGACAGACTTCCATGTGGAAATGGTCTAAATCGTCTCAGGGAGGCTCGAAATGGATATTTCCATAATTATCTCGAAGACAAATTTTTCGCTTTCGCAAGACTCCCTTCTCGTAGAATTCTCTTCTGAGACAGAGAGAATTATAGCCAACCACGTCTGTGTTAAATGCAGTCGGATACAAAAATGGATAATATCCGTACTGCTTGAAGTACAAAATAATCTCAAAATACACTTTTGCACCTTTTCCAGCATATGGATATATTTATTTTTATTTTTTTATTTTTTATTAGCTTAATGTATACAGCATATTCATTATATAAAAAAAAACATTTTATAAATTAACATTAATATAGCCATTAATACATTTCAAATTAGCAAATAATATAAAGCACCTATTTAAAAGATAATAATTTTATAACCTTTTTTTTAAGAAAAAAGGAAATAAGGAAAAAGAAGCATTTCTAAATTTAAATGTATAAGTACAATAGGGGAATTGAAATGGAAGGGAGGGATTGTTATAACACTATGTGTAATATACGTTTATAAATGGCCATACATACCTACGTATACTATTGACATATATATATATATATATATATATATATATATATATATATATATATATATATATATATATATATATATATATATATATATATATATATATATATATATATATATATATATATATATATATATATATATATATATATATATATATATATATATATATATATATATATATATATATATATATATATATATATATATATATATATATATATATATATATACTTTTTTATTGAAAATTTTGTATTTTTATACACTTTAGGGTTTTTGGTTAGTAAAAGGGATAGAGTTGAGTACCTTAGCCGAACGTTTCGGAGCCCGTGGCTCCTTCCTCAGCGGCGAGAAGAATACCCAAGTATTCTTCTCGCCGCTGAGGAAGGAGCCACGGGCTCCGAAACGTTCGGCTAAGGTACTCAACTCTATCCCTTTTACTAACCAAAAACCCTAAAGTGTATATGTATATATAGACATACATACACACATAAATACATTGTATATAATAAAGTAATAAGTAGTGCGTATTTTATAAATATTTAAATTAATTATCGTTCCTGAGCTTTTCTTCGACTGCGTGAAGAATGGGTATCTTCGTGCGGATTCCAAATAGCTGCATTCGATTCCATGCGAATTCTAATAATTGAGTTGTACAGCCGTTGTATTTGCCGTATCACAAAGCAATAGAATCTTTATATAAGTCAGAGAAAATGTGTTCCTTGAAGTTTAACTAGGGTCGAAGAAACTCTCAAGTCAGTGGCGTTTATCACTCTGGGAAGCACACACCCAGCGATAGAGTAATCTTACATTACCCGATCACTTGGAGGTGTCAACTACAACGGGCTAACCCATCACCTTAGGAAGTTTTAACGATATTTAATCGTTGTGTCTCCCGTGAAATGAGCGTAGAAGACTTAGGGATGAAACAGTGCACTGTCTAGTCACGCGACTCGCGAGACCAGACAAACTTCCAGCGACCAACGTCTTACCGCTAGGCACTGGTTGTGTGTGCACACTTACTTCCAGTTACGGCCAGACTTCTCCGGTCTACCGACTGGTTACGGGCTCGGTGTCTACCGATTCTATCGTGGAGCAAGGCGTCCTTTGCCCGGCTGTTCGTCCGGTATTGGGTAGCCGATTGGTCATTTCAAGAGCGGTTGCCGTAAGGTTAGCCACCACCCTCGCTCTATAGAAAAAAAACAAAGTTGTTTCCACACTCCCCCGGTAATCAGTCGGAATGCACAGTCGATTGGCTGACGCCGCACGGTGCGCAAACCGTCCAGGAGCGCACGAAGGACGATTGCCAGGAGGACAGACCCGCAGACACACCTACCGCGCTCGGACCTTTTCGTAGAGGCTACCGGATAGGTGCTGACCTGTGAGTTAGGCCGACCTTAACACATAAGTCATAATGGGCCAACTGCACTGGACCTATTAGCACCCACATTACACGTGCAGGAGATCTCGTCTATATCGAACATTTGCTAATATTGTAGTGAAGGTTACGAGTTTGGCTGCATGCCTAATCTGCGTCAACAGCACGCTGGAAGAGATCAAAGTCCTCAGAACGTCCAGTCCTAAAAAACATTTCACATCATCAGCAAACATTAGGAAACGTAATGATATGACAACCTTACTCAGATTATTAATAAATAAGTTGAATAACTTAACAAAATACAACCAAACGCCATGTTAGATCAATGGCTGACTCCAGATTGACAATTGTATAGAGTGTAATCAAACTGGCCAAATTTCACGAACTGCTGCCGGTTTCCCAAGTTATCTACAAAGAATTTTAACAGTGTACTTGAGAACCCTGCAGCATCAGCCAATTCTCGGAGTAGCGCATCGTACCGACATTTAAAAACTTTCTTGTAATATATTACTGAAGTGTTTGGATCACCGTATCACTTATCCTAGAAGCTTGAAAGAAGTTATAGATATTTGCCTATTGTGTTTCTTGAAGTTTAACTGAGAGTCGAAAAAAACTCAAGTCCGACGATTATTTATTTATATATAGACCGACGATATAGACCGACGATTTATTTATTTAACTTTTTGAATAAAATATTATACACAAACATTATATGCCCCTCCTCTCGCGAAGTAAAAATTCACCTATCACTTTTGCGCGCGACATATTCGGGCGTAAAATCGACGCGAGTCAACAGCCTTGAGAAAAACGATCATAACTTATAAACCACTAAACGGATTTAAAAAAGATAAAGAGAAAAATGATCGCATTGAAATTTGACATATAAAACATTATAACCTTATCTCGTAAAATAATTAAGATAATAATGAATAAATATTACAAAATTGGCAAGTCCTTGATTTTAGTCACTCTAGGATGGACACAACCAGCGATGGAGTAATCATACATCAGATGAGCAGGCGTTCATGAGTCATGATCATGATCTAAGTAAGTATTTTACTATCAAGCACGAGTATGTGCATTTCAATATCCGTGCCTACATTGTGAGTCTTCTCCCCGCAAGAGGCAGGCGAAAACCAATAAATAGCTGCGAGTGGCAACGCGCTTTGTGATCACTCGGCGTTTAAACGGGTGATTTATACCTCGCCTATTGCGCGCGTGCAGTTGCGCATTATTTTCAATTCCTCTCGCGCAGAATGGGTGGCGAGGGGTGTGATGCCATTGTCCGCGTCCAGGTAAGCTGATCCCCTCTTTAAAAAATCCAGAAGCACACACGGCTCGGCCAGCAGCTTGTGTCGATGAAATAGTGTCGATAGACTCGAGAGTGGCATCGATACATGCAGCATCAGTATTTACAGCTACTAGTATAGTAGTGTATATGTTTACCTCATTTACTTTTCTGGCAAAGGAAAGTATTGTGAACGCACTTCTGTGTATCTGTGTGTCTGTGTGTCTGTGTGTATTCCTTCACGATAGCGCCCAAACGCTTCATTCGATTCAGCTAAAATTTGGCATGCAGGCATCATGGCATGCAGGATTATGGCAAGAGTTGAAAAGATTATGTTTGAAATCGGTCTACCAGGGGGCGCGCTAGTCGTACTACAATCTCAAAATATTGGACTTAGAGACTCAAAATTCGGTACACAGATGGGTCGTAGGGTCGAAACCACACTGTTAAATTTGGTTGTAATATCTCTTATACTATATCTCTTATACTTTGGTTGCAATATCTCTTATCAAACCATCGAGTCGCCAGAGGCTAGCCGAGAAACGAACCATAATGGAAAATAGCTTTTTTAATACTATGGAAATACTAAAAAAATACTATAACCTTACTAGTGTTGCTGTCATAATAAATAGCTATTTTAAAATAGGACAAAAAAAATACTTTTTTACTGTGTTAACGATTAAAACTGTCAGATTTAAGTTTTTTGCGATGAATCACGTTAGACGTATCACCGTATAAAATCATTAACTTAAGCCTACGAGATGCCACAGCAATAATAATTACAAGACAACTAAGCACTTTGAGCCCTCGGGACATGGACAACTTGCGGTGTCAACTACAACGGGCGAGCCCGTCACCACAGGACGTTTTAACGATTTTCTCGTTCTATCGCCCTGCAGTGAACGTAGAAGACTTTGGACAGAACAAATCCAACGTCCAGCTACGTCACAACCCGCAAGAAGCCAACGCCTTACCGCGAGATAGCCAGAGTTACCTGGCGGGCCGACTCTCGCGCCCTTGCTTCCAATTGTGACCAGATTTCTCCGGTCTCTCGATTGGTTCCGAGTTCGAGGTCGCTTGCGCGGTCCTCTCCCTTACGAAGCGGTGAAACGGTGTGAACCGAATCTATCGTGGACCAAGGCATCCTTTGCCCGACTCTGAATCGGGATCGGATGGCCAATGGTCATTTCAAGAGCAGTCGCCGTAAGGTAGACAACCACCCCCGCTCTATAGGAAACAATACAGTTCCCAGACTCCCCCGACTGTTAGTCGGAGAGCACAGTCGATTGGCTTGCGCCGCTCGGTGCGCAGACCGTCCAGGAGCGCCAGAGGTTTGATTCCCAGGGGAGACTGGTTGACCCAGTGTCCTACCCAGGCTCTCACCCCATGCGTGGAGGCCATCGGATAGGTGTTGACCCGTGAGTGTGACCGACCCTGAAACAGAATGGGTCTTCGTGGCCAACTCACCAAGGGCCCATTAGCTCCCAAAGGGACATGGACAGAACGATCCGGAGCGTGATTATACATCAATATCAAATAAAAACGCAAATTCGATGTTTTGGCGCGTACGAGGTCTTGCATATAGACCGACGATTTATTTATTTAACTTTTTGAATAAAATATTATACATAAACATGTTAATCCACTATGATATGATATACACATATTCTAATGGTGGTGTAAATCTTTTGTACATGTAAATAAATCCATTAATTATTATTATAATGTAATAAAACCTAAAAGGTTGCTTGACATTATATATTGGATAAAAACGAATTTACCACGTGAAATTTGAAGCACTTGACGTTTCAGCGATGTTGAGGCGATGACCTCGCCTACTTGAGGATGCCATTATAAGCTTTCATCAACGAGCAAGCCCAAGTCGTTTACAGTACACCTGTAAGGAACAACGACATTGAACAAAAAACGAAACAATAATATTCATAGGAGGGAGATTATTTGTATACTTGGCTATGAGTGAGCGACATGAGACGACGATATTTTAGGTTTTTACGGATTTAGAGGCAGACTATTGTTGCTCGGCTATAGCGCTATTGAATTAAAATCATATTTTTCCTGTCTCTGCAAAATTAATATAGAAACGCAAGAATCTCGGAAATCCGCAAATTTTAGGCTCTGAAAATTTGGCAAATGTAGTCTAATCAGTTTGCAAATCGATTTGCTATAGATCAGTGATCTGCAACCAAACGTAAGATCT
Source organism: Micropterix aruncella (assembly GCA_944548615.1). Taxonomy (NCBI): domain Eukaryota; kingdom Metazoa; phylum Arthropoda; class Insecta; order Lepidoptera; family Micropterigidae; genus Micropterix; species Micropterix aruncella. Next base: position 32,697,609 of record OX155957.1, on the reverse strand, counting down.
ATGCATTCCTAATTGTAAATGGCGGGAGATCAGTCGTTCGCGATCCATCTGTTACCGACCACTGGTGTAGATATATGTGGAAAATAGGGTTTAGAAAAACTGCTGCTACTACTGTTACTGCAAATCTATGAGAATCATACTCAGATACTGCAAATTTAGAAGGTTCATTTAGTTGCAAAACTTGATGCCGTCACAAATAATAATCAGTGAAGCATAAATGTACCATGCTCAAAGAGTCGGGCTATCTTGTAATTGCTGTAACTACCACGTAAAACTCAAACTGACACAATTCACCGACTTCTATTTTGATCGATGCGCATATCGATTATGATTCCATCTTTCACCTCTCCTGTATCGATTGTAGTAACCGCACTATTGTTAAGTCAATTCTTCCGTGTAGGCGATATTAACTCTGTGTCTCTTTGTATCCCGTAAGGATCACAGGTATACTCACAGAATTTTTTTGTATTGTCAGTCGTTGAATAATATGGCGTTAAAGTCAACCGAATGTCAACATTCTTGATAGCTTATTTCGGAAAGAGAAGGCGGAAATACTTGGAGCAGAAAATGTATCATTCAGTTAAGTTAGTTCAGTTCATTTATTATATTTTTTTTTGTTTACACGGCAAATTATATGATTAATATCAATTATCCAGTATACGTTAAAATCAACACAATAATCAAATATTTTTTGTTGCAATTAACATTTAATGGGACCTCTCTTCGAGGAATTTATCCAGTATTCAGTATTTCAGTATTCAATTTATTCATTCAGAATATACAATAAAAGCATGAATTATGAATTAAAGCTTATTATCGCATATTAGAATTCGTCAGTTTATATGTAGATATAAAACTATTAAAGCATAAATATTAATTCGACAATAGCATTGACTAAAGTCGGCTTTACACGGCAGACAAATAAAAAAAATAAATAAAAAAATGGAGCTGAATCCATGTACATGAGTATACATATAAAATAGATAATAATTATAAGAATATTAAAAGTTATCAAGCACTTTATACAAAAAATAATCACACAGTAAGAAGTATCAAAACAAAATTGGAAAAAACAACGTATGTATATGATCAGGTATGTTACATTACACATTGTAATCTACATATTAAATATTAAATTCATAATATTATTATTAAACAATAAGAACTAAAATGAGGTACCTGAAAGTTACATATTAATGTTATTCCCATTTGAAGGAATTGGCAAGCTCAAAAAAATCACCCAGCTTATAGAAAGCATGTGTGGATTGCAGCTTTTGTTTAATAAATCTTTTAAACGCCTTTGTTTCCATCTTTCTTGTGGAGAATGGTAGCTGGTTAAAGAGCTTATAGCTCAAATATCCAAAGGACTTTTGTGTACTTTAGGCAGGATAAGGTCATCACGTCTGCGTGTATTGTGGGAGTGCATATTCCCATTTACCTCTTGTTCGTTAATATTTGATTTAGCATATTATTGTAAAACATATTATTGTAGACATTGTAAAATATATTCAGACGTAAAAGTCAGTATTTTGTACTTAAGAAAATATGGTTCGCAGTGCATGACACGGGATACTCCTGCAATTGCTCTCAGTGCACTTTTCCGTAAAATGAAAACCCTAGAACTGTCTGTGGCATTCCCCCATACCAGTATACCATAAGTCATTTTAGAATGGAAACAGGCATGATATGCAGTTATTGCAGCGATTTTACCAGCTAAGAATTTAATCTTTTTTATCGCATATATTGCCGAAGAAAGCGCACTACACAGTTCATTAATATGGATGTTCCAGCTAAGATGATGATCGATCATGATACCTAGGAACTTTGTCGATTTGCTTAATTCTAGAGTACTGTTGTTTAGAGTTATATTGAATGGTATAGCAGACGATTTATATTTTGAGGAGAAGTGCATAGTTACGTTTTTTTTGCATTGAGTAAGAGATTATTCTCTGTGAACCATGAACTTGCTAGGTATCAATCGACTATTAGCATCTATGTATCAGACATTTTACAAATCTTCTTTAGCTTTATAAACTTACTTCCGTCTTTATGAATCAAAACGTTCTTAGATCTAAATACGGGGGACATGGGCGTAAATTCAGAAATTTTGAGTATTATGAAAAAAAATACTTTTTGTCATTATTTTCTTCATTCACTCAACACTTCTTTTTCCGTATATTTCAATATTATCTATTTTGAGCGATTTTTGAAGAAAAAAGTATGGTTTATTGAATATAAAAAAATGAGAAAATATTATTTATTGCGATGCCTAAATGAATAATTATTTTATATTAAGAGTTTTTGGAAAATACCAGTGAATACTGAATAAGAAGATGAGAATTAAAATTACCTTATAATAAATAAAGAAATACATTATTGTTAAATAATATACATGTGAATAAATTATAAAAAAACCCTAGTATTATTCATACAGCCAATTACCGTATACAGTGTAGTTTTTTTTTGTTGTATGTTTACTTTGAAAAATAATAAAAATATTTACATCTCACGAAAAACCGTTTAGCGTAAATTTTGGAGGACAATTTTGAAAGCCAATTATCCTTAAAAGATTTAACCTCCTTTATATCCGCATTCAGTCTATCGCAAGTGTATGTACGAACTGATCTGATTTTGTCAATGCTATGACTCACCGCACTAAGTGTGGTCATCGCGTCTTCTTGGGGAGCCATGCCCACATTTGTTCATAATTTTAGATGGGAATACATATAGGTTCTTGAATACAAACGCAACCATATCCCTAATAAAGATTAATGAAAGGGGCAGAATTCAGAATTCGGTTTTTCAAAGTATCACATATCATGATTTAGGCTTTAAATCATGATATGGGATACTGTGAAAGGGTTCCCCGAATATTAAACTTATTAAATTAAATTTAAATTAAACTTATTTCATCTATCTCAAGTAAGCACAAACTACGCCCAAAATAACTACATTTATCGAGTATCTCATTTCTGCAATGCCAAGCTAAGCGAAATTGACCTGTTTAATACAACTGCGACTGCGCTAAAGACTCTTATTCCGGGTCTTCTGAAAGGCAATATTCAAGGACGAGTGAAATAATTATATTATATTTTTTCTTTTCTTCTTTCTTTTCTTTCTTCAATATTAAAATGAACCATAAAATTTTCCTAATAATAAAATAATAAAATTATAACTTTAATTCCCCTCCACTTCCTCCTATCCCCTTCCTAGGCGACTGTATATTTTTACGATTTTTAAGTGGAAACTTTTAACTGGCATTGTAGTCTGTAAATAAAATTCAGATACTTCTACTGTAATAGCTGTAAGTTTCCTTAATAATAATAAAATAAAAAATAAAATAAAATAAATATTTCCTCTCCACAAGTTGCTAAGCGAGCAAAAATAAACAACTATTACCAAATGATAAGCAAAAAAGAAATACATATAATATATAGTCATTTAACAAAAACATGAAATCCTTGTTACAATATTTCCCAGACACTGACGTAGATTGGGTGCATTTTTTAAAATTTCATAATTCAAGCTGAACTCGTAAGTTCATCCGTCTCAAAGGGTAAATTTGAATGTGAACCGCTGTCTATTAGATTGGACCGAGAGACGAATACACATGAGTAGCTGATGAAGCTGTTATGAACTGAGTATTATTCACCCTTATTTCTTTATTATTATTACTATTGACTATTGTTATTATTATTGACTATTATTATGTTGATATCATTTGATATTATTGATACAAAAAGGGGCTCTCTAGACAATCAAGCATGCTTGTCAAGCATCGCGTCGCGGGCTGGGAGGGAATCGTAACCGCAGGAAAAATGCAAATATTTCTTTGAATATTTATCAATAATGCCCAATTTTGTAGTTTTATACCAGGGAGTCACGTCAATCATGAATCAATTACGTCTAATTAATGTGACTCCCTGGTATAAACTATGTAAAATCACTGGTAAAATATACATTAGCATAATTCCTGCGGTTTACGATCCCCTCCCAGCCCGCGACGCGATACTTGATAAACATGCTTGATCATCTACGGAGCCCCTTAGATATTCATGGATATGAAGAAAAACTAATTTATAAATAGATCGGATGGATAACTTCCCGGATTTAAAAGTAAGACGCCTGGTATAAATCTGAATTTTAAGGCAATTATCAATAGAATTTTGAATCGATTTCATGATTCTAAAATTGTATCGTATTCTTGATAATTGCCTTTACAGTCATAGCTACTATTAAAAACATTTATTTTTTATTTTGTTGTTTTAAAAAATACTAACGATCTAATTTTTTAAGTAATTTTTTAAACGTTCATTTCAGATTGTTATTGGCCACTTAATTATATACTTGATTCGGCTGAATTGGCTTTTGTATCATAGTGTGTCTTGATGATCAGCTAATTTTGATATTAAAGCCCTCGATTAGGTTTTTTTTTTAAATCAGTGGTTGTTTTTTACGAATTCGCCTTCGGAGTTATACCTCACGAATCCCTCTAATAAAGGGTTGCTCCAAACGTAAGCTACTTCTAAGGCTTCCGTATATGAAAAAGTTTGGGAACCGCTGATTTAGAGAACATTTCCATGTGTATCGATCTATCTTCATTCCATTTGCCTGATATCTTTATTCGGCTGTAAGGTATATGCTGCAAGTATACTTTCTGTGAAGAATATGACTGCAGTAATTTATCCTGTAGATCTTAATCGTTTTTGTGATCGTCGTTCTTCCGAGAAGCTTGCATATCATTGTTCTGAGTGGCAGGTTTCTAGCTCTGTTTTTTTAAATGATTAAATAACTTTAATAATAAGATTTCAGCCAAGGATTTCGAAGATTCAAATACATATGAAGGGTTTTAGAGAAAAAACGATCCTCGCGAATTTCATTTTTTTAGATGAGATACTTTATTTGAGTAATAAATTTAAGTAAAATGTATTTTTTTGGAACGTCAGCATTGCTTGGTTCACAAACAAAATATATTTTTTCTCATTGAAACAAATGCTGGCTCAATATTTGAAAATCTTGACATTATTCTTTGTTCAACGAAACCCTTCATATTATATGTACCTACTGAAACCTGACATAAAAAATAAGATTTTAAAATGATACAAAGTCCTTAAATATTTTTTGGAACATCTTTTCATGATTTTATAGGATTTATTAAAGTTTTTAGGAATGCGACTATTTTTTTTTTTTTTTTAATTATTTTGTACTCTTTGTACTAAATCTCATTTAATTTTTTTTTCTAACTCTTAATTTATATAATTGTGCGTTTACTACTCTATTTTTAGCATTTAGGATAATTCATATACTTTCTATTTGTACATCATTTTTATTTATTACGGTTATGGTTAACAGTTTTATATTTTTAATTTTACTTTGATTGATCTGGTAAAATAATAACTATTAGCGTATACATTCTTTCAATTTTATTATATTCTTTATTTTACTTAGATTTTTTATTTAAGTTCATACGTATATTTATAGCAAGTCTAATGTCCGCATTAGAAAAGGCTATAGTCCAGTTAGGTGGCATTTAAATAAGAGAAATGGCAACTGTTTATATTATATCAGGTTATCAGTTTTTGTTAATCTGGCCGAATTTGAGGGCTATGATTTTTCAAATATTGTGTCCATTTAAATTACTTAAAAAAGTATACCCTTATTGTCTGATTATTTTATATGGTCTTATATGTGTACTTTTAGTTTAAAACGCATAACGTAGATTTAATTTGATTATTTAACATTTTACTGACAATTTGAATATTACGATGAATAATTTTACTACGTATCTTTTCGAATTATTAACTACTTCAAATATTAGGCTTCTATTTTGATTATTTATATTTATAGTTTGACAATCTAGTAGTTAATTCTTGGCTCCCTATGTATGTTCAGTAAAGAGTAGTAACGAAACTTACTACCTAACCTAATTATTTTGACACGTCCAAGAGCGGCCTTTAGCCGTCAATTGGACACGACGAAAATTTAATGTAATGTACGTAATGTAAATGTAATGTTACGGTAGTTTTGTCTACGACATTTTAATTGTACATATTGTCCATTTTAATGTAACTTATTTTAATTACGAATTAAATTAAATTAATAAAATTAAAATAAATTACAATGCCGTCGTCTATCGTAGGTTGGAGATTATCTTACCTATCTTAACTATCGAATCATCTGCACGAAACAGAGTTGATTTACTTTGTTCATACCATTTACTTGTTTTAGTGCCAGAATGTCCTTCTTGATGATGATGCTATCTAGTGGGAGAAATTAGCTGAGGGTAGCACGGCTGAAATCTAAATTATAATTTGTTTAAAAAAGTCTAAAAACATATAGGTTAAAAGTAAATAAATGAAACAGGAAACTGTATCAGGCGTACCGGGTCGTTTTGTCAGGTGCGAACGGACGGACGGACTGGCAGACTCGTAATATAAGACTCTTTAAAGTAAAGAGTCTAATGAACTAGCAGATAGTTGGAATTTGTCCGATGGAATGTTAGCAATGTACGCACGCCATTGTTAGGTTGTCTCAATTAGTTTCGAGTTTCCACTTTCTTCGGTTTTGGATTAGTTCCACGATTCTGCTCCGCGCGTTAATTTTTCCGTGTCTTTCGCGGAATCCCTATTCCACGATTCGCGCACGCAAACAAAACCGCCTACAACAGTGCGCAAAGTGAGTGTGGATAATTTGGGTGTGTGCAATATTACCGCGAGTCAACACAATGCGCGTTCTTGCATATAGTTACAGATTAGCACTAGGTGAATGTGAATATACTAGAAGCGACACACCATTGGAAGAAACTAGTTCACCAACTTTCTAGTCCCTCCTGGAATACGTTGTAGTCCTGGCTGATTCAGAACGCCTACAGGTGATAGATAACCCAAGACACCCACTGCACCGGCAAGAACCACATCACAATCGCCTCAAATCGCGAAAGTCATTCATGAGCCGCACAAAAACGCTCTAATGCAATCATTGAACCGCATCACTTGACGTGGACGTAAAGGAAGTAATAGCATGGCCTTTCTATAATCTGACCGAATTCGAGGGCCATGACTTTGCAAATATTGTACCAATTTGAATGATAATTATATATTATGTACTTTTAGTATTTAAATGTAAGATTTAGTTTTAGTTTGATTATTTAACAATTTACTTACTACTTTGGATGTTACTATGTACAGTTTTTAATACGTATATATTAGATTTATTGACTATTTCAATTGTTAGGCTTCTGCTTTAATTATTCAACTTTTTAACTGACTATTTTAATTATTGTGTGTTTAGTAGGTAGCTATTAGAATTATTGTCAATTTTAATAAATAAGCCTTTAATTTGTTTTGCAATACGATTCTAAGACGAATAACTATACTATATTTAAAAAAAATATATATGTATGTTAACTAAAGATTAAAGTAGTAATGAGACTTACTACTTAAAATACAAATATTTGACACGTCCAAGAGCGGTTTTTAGCCGCCAATTGGACACGATGTAAATGTAATGTAATGTAATGTTACCATCCCCCCTTACCACCTGGCGTAGTCTGAACAGACTGGGAGTGGTTGCGGCAAGATGCCGTGCCAATCGCGTTCACTGGGGCTACACAGAGAACCCAATATGCAACTGTGAAATGCTTCAGATTGATGACCACCTCCGATCCTTCCCAAAGCTGTCAACCATCACCACAATAGGAAATACAAGCGGCAAAGAACAAGGCCATCAAGGTCGCATACTATTGGAGAGACATGTCATAACCTGGCACGGTCATGTTAACGACCACCTTTCTAAGCGATGGTTTCATGAAAATTCAGATAATGGCGATTGTATTGCCGAATCTCATATATTTCTCAGAAACGTGGTGCTTATATCGGAAACAAAATTGCATACTCGACAGATTCCATTTGCAGTGCCTCCGGGAAATCATGAACATCCACTGGTCGCACTGTATCAGGAACACAGAAATTCTACGTCGGGCTAAAATCAATGGAATAAAGGCATATCTGATGCGACGGAAGACACCCTGGTGCCAACATGTTTTCCGGATGCCTCAGGAGAGAGTGGTGAAGCGCATTTGCTACTGCGAGCCACGAAAGGGAAAACGCGAACGATGTAAGGATGAAAAAAGCGCCATAAGAAGAGTTGTAACCTAGATCTGGCTGGGAATTGCCTTGGGAGAGACAGCTCTTAAGGTGCCATCTATCGCATTTTTATAAAGGCCGAATTATTAACAGAAATAATACATATTTATTTAAATAATATTGAAATATTAATTTTGATTTTAAAATTCGTTTGTTTTAATATCATTAATTTATTTTGAGATAGGTTACCATAACAGCGTGGTTAGTGATGCCATATATTGAGCTACTGAACATAAGAGAAGATGAATAAATATTTGGAACCTTGCGTGTCATCTACAAGTGCGTATCGAAGGTAAATCCCAGCTCCCAAAACGTAGAACGGTATTGAGCAATCTAATAACCTATATAATCATTGATAATATGTTGATGATAATATGATAATATGATAATATGATATGGCATTACATATAGGTATGTGCATATCTGATGGCCGTCGAATTGCTATTAGAAGTTTCCGTTCGTAACGTAACTGTTGCAAATATACACATGAATGCGAATAATCTGTAAAACTTTAAAGTCCGGCGCTAAGCGCCAAGCGTGCAATTTGCGCTTTGAGCTTTTAAAGCGCTAGTGCGCTGGCGACGAGCGTTTGCTATGCGGTTACGCTTTCCGTTTTCGCATTAGGTCACGCATGCCCGTAATTTGTCTGCGTATGCACAGAGTTCGTTTATGGGATGGTGGTCTACACTTGAAGTACTCGATCTGCACTGAGATGAACTATGTGTTGGAAAAGTAAAGCAAAATCGGAAAGATTTCTACAAGACATTACAGGGAGGGAGTTGATGGGAAAGAAGGAGAGAATTTTAAATTACCTCAAAATCAGCATTCTTCGTGTCGGATTCCGCATTTTAGTTACATTTATAAGGCTCATATCGTTATATAATAATATTTAAAAAATATATAAAAATAAAATTACGCAGTTTACTACCATAAACGAGTACAAAGCTCATTATATTTTATACGAGTACTATCTGATAGTAATGGTTTGTACCATTCGTTTGGTACTTTATTATTGCCGTGCCGTACTTGATACGTTCAATAAGCTCTAGCTCAACAAGCTATACTTGCTCTCCTATATCGTGTACTCTCCTAATTAACACCATCCTATCTCCACGAGCTTTTTGAACCACTAAGTTCCCACGGTCTCGTACTTCGGTCAGCCTCTGACAGTTTACTAAAAATTCCGAGTCATAATAGTGATTTCTATTCCTATTCTTTCTGTGTCCATGGTGCAAGACTCTGGAACGATCTCCCAGCAAACATACGAAACTCGCCTTCTTTACCATCGTTTAAGACTCACCTTAAGGATTACTTACCTTACCTTAAGGATTAATATGCAAAGATTTACAGCTTCGGAAGAAAAACATATTTATTTTATGTTTTGCTATTGCTTTTACACAACTTTATGTTGATCCAAGATAACCACAGCTAGTACCTAGCTGTACCAGATGTACCAGCTTCGAAAGTGAAAAACCTTTTAAATTAATGTAGTTTTTGCCTTTGTTTTAAATAAAACTTTATTTATTGGCTGCTTACAGTTACAGCTATGGAACGCGAGGGTAATAAGAGGGTCGCGATCTAAAAATGTTGAAAAACACTGATGATAGAAAACTATATATCTTTATAAATTATAGCCTATGTGTTATTCTGATGTGTAAGCTATATTATTGTTAAGTTTCATCAAAATCCATTCAGTAGTTTTTGCGTGAAAGAGTAACAAACATCCATACATACATACGAACTTTCGCGTTTATAATATTAGTAGGATAGTAGGATAGAATTTAAATTTCGAATGTCAATTTCTTAGATTTTTTTCCTACTTGACAGTTATCGTTATATTTTAGATAATTCACCCTATATCTTTATAAATTATAGCCTATGTCTTATTCTGATGTGTAAGCTATATTATTGTAAAGTTTCATCAAAATCTATTCAGTAGTTTTTGCGTGAAAGAGTAACAAACATCCATACATACATACGAACTTTCGCGTTTATAATATTAGTGGGATAGTAGGATAGAATTTAAATTTCGAATGTCAATTTCTTAGATTTTTTTCCTATTTACTTGACAGTTATCGTTATATTTTAGATAATTCACCCTATATCTTTATAAATTATAGCCTATGTCTTATTCTGATGTGTAAGCTATATTATTGTAAAGTTTCATCAAAATCCATTCAGTAGTTTTTGCGTGAAAGAGTAACAAACATCCATACATACATACAAACTTTCGCGTTTATAATATTAGTAGGACAAGTCTAGTCGTTTAAATTACTTATTTAGGCTTTACAAAATTGAATCTTAATTACCGGTGATACATATGTACTGTTATTATGACATATAATAATACAATAATAAAACCAAATAGTAGACCTATATGTGAGGCTTCGTACGTGCTATAAACTCGAATTTTCGTTGTTTAAATCATGCTCCGGATTGTAAAATCATGCTCCGGATCCTGTCCATGTCCCGAGTTCTCAAATTGCCTAATTTTCTTGTAATTCTCATTGCAGTGGTATTTCGTAGGTGTGAGTTGATAATTTTAGACGGTGATACCTCTTCAAATTCAAAATTCTTTATTTATCTATAATATTACATGTATTTTTAAAATTCAAAGCCATCCTAACTAGGCCTCGCCTGTACTAAGGTAGGCTTAATATAAAAAAGGTATAGTGGTTTTCGTAACTTGCTGTAATACATCTTTGTATATTATTATGTTACATTTGAGAAGTTAGATATGTCTACAAAATAAGAAAGCGTAATAATAATTAATTTAGGTATATACATATAAATATATATATACATACATAAATAAATATATACTTTATAGATAAATATAAAATAATACTAAAATATCTCACAAATCGTGCTCTATTTTAATATATATGTTATTAATGTCTCCGTTTCTTGTCGACCCATAGTCAAAAGTGACTTAGTTAGGTTTTTCTTTACGCTGTGACTATTCCTAGATTTCAGTCCTGCAGGAAAAACACTATTCATTTTGTTGAACAGTCGTGGAGCAATGTAAGAAAAGTGTTTTTGTGCAAAACTTGTTCTCTTTTTGGGATTAAGTGCTGTCTGGTTGTTGTTACTCGTGTTCCTTTATGGTGCGTTGAATATATGTAGATGATAATTGTCATGATTATAGTAGTGGAGTAGGACTACCTTAGCGTATATTTGACGAACATTTATTAAGAATTGTACCATTTAAATAACAGAATTAAATCGCGAACTAAGTTATTCAGTTTCTTCCGTGTCCCGAAAATTTCGCTTGTTGGCGTGTACGAAGTCTCACATATAGAGCGACGAAATATTGAAAAAAACCTACATTTTCGGATGTGTGGCTTATGGATCTTAATAATGGAAACTGTTTCGAAATTGACGTCCACTAATATCTGAATTATTTAATTTTTTCTATCGCTCTTTATAGCTAGATTCTAGGGTTCCCATTGGTTAACGGAGACTTCTCATTGGCCAACACACATAGTTACAACTGCGCTAATTAAAAATATGGATTATTCTGGATATAGAGTAAATTATACATGGCGAAAACACGTCGACGGAAATCAAATAGCAAAAAACAAGGACGGAAATTAAATAGACACCATAATATACACTGTCATCGTCCCTTAAAAATAACTCAAAAAGTGCAGCAAACTAATCCTCAATACGCGATTTTCTTCAATCATACTAATTCATAAGACGTATGAATTCTTAATCCACTCCTAAACATCATATTAGTATTCTAATTTTATCGATAACCATTTTAATCCGAGTGCTCTTTTACAGTGGACCGTGCAGCGGCGTCTTTATCCGATTTTAATTCACCAAGAAACTAGTTCCGTGTAATCTTATCGGCCCTAGGCCGGGATGAGCATGGCCGTTTTTTAAAATCTTATCGTATTTTAATTTGTCGTCTCTCGATAAAATTAAAAACTCCAATAATATATTCCTTAGCACCTCATAAAATTAGTCTCCATGATCGGCTGCGATGAAAACCACACGATGACATTAGGTCAGGCGCTTTTACACTATTCTATCCGGTGACGGATAAGAAACGACGCGGTTTGTAGTATTGCAGGCAAACGACCTATGATTTTAATAGTCATTTATTTGTATCATTCATTTTAGAAGTCGAAATCGAGCGATGTTGTATTAATAGAATGAATTGGTCATCTCTATCTACGATATATCATATAATAAAATATAATAAATTAATAGTTTAAAAAAAAACACTAAAAACACGCTTTTATAAATGCACGTAAAAACTAAAAAACGTGACCTTTCTCACAAGTGCAAACACAACTATGATACGATAATCCATCATGGAATGCCAGTTCCTGTCTTCCGGCTTCATCATCAGACCTTGAAACCTAATCGTGGTCAAAGTTCATTCCAAGACTTTTCTAACAAGTCCAAACACAGCTATGATACGATGTTACATCATGAAGTTCCAGTTCATATCTTCCGACTCCATCATTAGATCAGTTCGACAGTACCATATTATTGTATTGTCATCAGAACTACATACAGCTGCCAATTTTCATGACACTACGATCCTTGGAAGATAGTTAAATTAGTTACCTTAGATTCCATTACATAGTTACATACAGGTAGACCTAATAAAAGGTGTTCGTTTTCTTCAAGCGAATATCCTGTTTGCCTTGGTATGGTATTTGGTATTTATTTATAAGTAACAGATTTTTAGTACGCCACATAGTAAAACAGTCTTTTGTTCATTAAAAATGCAGGTAAATACAATTAACATGTCATAATAATAATCTTTTAAAAACACAAATAACCAAAAATAAAATTAAACAAATAATGGAAAGAAATAATGTCTGTTGTTTTTAGAACATACAATAAACAACACAGATGCTTATATACATCATATATAATACAATTAAAGCATATACATACAATAATTTTACATTAGGGAAATAATGCAAGAAATACCCAAATAATAGACTCCACCGTCATCAAAAAAATCGCTGTTGGAAATTAAACATTGAGATAAAATTTATATTTACCAAAGAAACTTTTTTATGTTTTAGAATATCTAGATCCAGAAAATGATAAAAAAGATCTGTCCATCAGTATGAATGTCTATATATCTGCCTAAGATAAATATAAAAAACACCTCTGATTTTGAAAAATCAGTTACCAAGGCTCTACTGTATATATTAAAGTGTATTGCTTAATTCAATCTAAAACAATACCTATTCTGAACACCGAATCCATTCTAAGCAAGCTTGGGTCCGAAAAACCACCGACCACAATCGCTCCAGTGACCGTAAGCAAGTGCTACATTTTGAATTCTATCACTAACACATTATGTTAATTCGCACGAGAATGGCAATTCCGCGAAATTTGACACTCTGCAAGCAGGATGTGTGCTTTGTGACGTTTGGTGTTTATAGTGGGGCTTCTGCTTAAGTGCGCAAACCGGGTTTAACGATCTTGAATTGACTATGAGAAGAAGTGGTAATTTCAAGACTAACGATTTCAGGCTCATTCATGTAGGACTCATATATACGTGTAATCAACTGATTGTACTCATAGAAAACTCAGAATCGGAAAAACTTGGATTTTTTAAATATTTTTTTCCCCGATGGTTTGCTCCATTCTGTGAAGGCCAGTCCATATCCGCTTTTCATTGCAGGTTTTTCGCTGGCGAATATGGGAGATTGAGCGGGCCGGCTTTAGTTATAAGGTGACAAAATTATTTCTTCACCATTCACTCACACTGATAAAGAAGTGAAAAAGCCTTACATTTTACGATGCCGGTTGAATTTTCGGTATCCTATAAGTATAGATGAGGCGATAAAGCTGCCACTGCGAAAGAAACATATTATATCGTCATCTTTATCCATCTCTCAAACATGGATTTACTGAGGTAATCTCGCACCGCCTGGTTGTAGACGTGTACGTGAAAACTTCAAAATAAATATAACATAATATTACAAAAATATTTCGATTTCTAAATAAAATACATTAAGTATTTTTTTTTATACAAAAATATACAATTACATTTATTACAAAAATATATTTAATACAAAACATTTAAAATAAAAATACATGAGAAAAAAGCGAAAACGTGGAAAGGTCATTGGTCTTGATCAGCATTTCCCAACACAGTTCCTCCTTAGCATTAAACGGAGGGTCTTCGAGGTGCCCCGCCTCTGGACCCGACAGGAAGAAAATCAAGAGCCACCGTCACCTCGTGGACCTCGATCATTCATCCCCATCACACGTTTTCTTGTCCATTCATTTAAGGGCAGATACTTTATTTCAAAAATTGATGCATGCTTCGATTTGTTTGGGAACGAACCACCAAATGGCATTAGTTTCTTATTTTCAAAAAAAATGCATAAAGTTAATATTAAAAAATATAAGAAAGTTGAAAACCCAAAAAGAAATTCACTCTCATTTTACCAGAGGTAGGCACAATTTAATACTACCCTGTCCGTCTTTGGAATTATTCAAAAGGGATTCAAATTACGTTGGAATGGTGTGTTATAATAAACTGCCTGAAAATATTATTTTTTATGTAGAAACGGGAAAATAGCCCAGTTTAAATCGAAATTAAAAGGCTACCTTATTGAGAGAGAATTGAATAATATTGACGAATTATGATTAGATGACTGACAATTTCCATGTCGATTTTATTTATTTAACTTAACATTTTTACGATTTTATTGACATTATTATTATTATTTTATGTTGCCTTTGATAATCAAATGTATTTCTTATTTGTAGGACCATATAATTTCTTATTCATTTCAAATAGACTTCATGTCAACTCAAACTGTAGTTTTAAGTATCTAATACGACTATTATCAATCATAAATTTTAATTTAGTTTGTATAATTTTATTGATGTTTTTAATTTTAACTTTAATTTTAAATTGTATTCACGTATTACATAAGACTTGCCCTCTCGTCTCAAAATAAATTACCAATGTTAGTACTACCTCAACACAGGTACATACCTAGTGAGGTGGTAAACCGATATGTCAAAAATATGAATTTAATTTCTAAGCTAGGTATAATATGTACACTTATTATAAAATGTTTTTGTGTTAGGATAAGGATTTTTTTCATGTAAATTGTAACTTGAATTAAGGAAATAAATAAATAAAATAAAATAAATGTAGTGAGTCTCTTAAGAAACATTTAGTATTGATTTTTATAGTTATTTATACATTAAGCGGCTATCCAAATATTGTGTCTAAAAACCTATGTAAACGTTTTCAAGACAATAAACGTGATTTGATTTAATTTGGCATTGATCGTTTTCCTCCGTAGCCCTTCATATGTACTCGTATAAGTAGAGTGAGATGATATGGGTGACATATCCGGAAGGGCAAAGCGGCCGCAATTACGGTAGAGCTTACGGTAGCACGCGACAGGCGCTGGGTTCAACGTACTTCCCCTCTCCCGTTTAATTCGATATAATGACAGGATTTATTCCAGGGAGCAGCGGGTCGTTCTCACGTACGGCGATAGCGTCAATCATTCGCTCATCTAAACAAACACGAGTGCACCAGGCAGGACTGTTGACCCACTTGATAAATGCGATACATATCGCTAGATAAAAGTGAAGCAACATTCAAATCAACATGCTCATGTTCATTTACTTAATAATGACAGCTGTTCAGTAGTACCTAGGAGTGTATGGAAGAGATACTTATATAGATAAGACTTGCACTCTCGTCTCAAAATAAGTTACCGATGTTAGTACCACCTCAACACAGGTTCATACCCAGTGACCGGTAAACCGATATGTCAAAAGATGAATTTCCTTTCTAAGCTAGGTATAATAAAAACATTTATTTTAAAATGTTTTTGTGTTAGGATAAGGATTTTCTTTTTGTAAATTGTAACTTGAATTATGGAAATAAATAAATAAATAAATATATTTTAAGGAAATGTCTACACAATTCCTAAGTGACGCCTACACAGAATGAGTTTTTAATATGTGACATCCTTGAAGTGGGTGAATCAGTACGAGTAAATAAGTAATAAAATGAATTGAAAAAAACAAAAAAAAAAATGATTTAATTTTTTTTTGTCCAAAAATAGTATAAAAAGGTAATAAAATCTAGCGGTAGGTAAAATGTCGCGAATATTGTTTATTTGCGATATTTTACGTATTGCTAGATGACGCAGCGCGCTCAACGCTTGTCAAACTTTTATTTATCAGTCACGTTTTTAAAATTTACAAAAAATAAAACAAAAACAAATGTTTTTGCAAATATATTTTTTTACTTTTCCAAAAACGTTTATTAAAAAATGCTTATTTGCTTGTACTGATTCACCCACTAATTAAAAACTTACCCTTTAGAGATTGCTATTTGAAACTTGGCAATCTTGAAATTTGTCTCAACTATGTAAAAAAAATGCATGTGTCACCCCAAAACTCTCCCGCTAAGGACTTATGAAAGGATTTGGAACTTGATATCCCTTCGGAAAAGACCTGGTTGAAATGGAAAGTCGGCATCAATCGCGGATAATGAGAAGTTGTAAAAGATTGTATGACACTAACCCCCCCCCCCCCCCCATCCCTACTTTAAAGTTTTACAATAAAGAGTAGAAACAAACAAACAAAACAAATTGTAGAAAAGATCCATCTAGGTCTTGTTCAAAGTTTTGTATGGGTTGCGTACAAAGGCTCCACATGTTCTGGTGTCGGACTACTGATAACCAAGCCTAAACTCAACCATCATTACCATCATGCATTTCAAAATTTGTATTATTTTGCAAGAATTCACGAGTATATAGCTGTCGATGTCGGGTTTGGATCTGCCAACGCTGATAAATGGTAGTAAAATACAGACTGAAGAAACCCCAAAATAATATAGGCTTTCCCATATTTACCTCGTTTGATATTTCTGAAGTAGCAGCCTTGTTTCTGAAGCAGAGCCATATGTGGCTAATAAATGAAGGTCGTAAAAAGAGCCACAAATTATTTTACTGTCTAGTATGATTTTTATTTTTATTCGTTTTATTTTATTTTACTGAGTAAGTATCTATCTATCTATTTAATATTATTATTATTTCAATTTTTATTTACTTACTCGATAATTTTATGATTATAATTTCAAATACTTTTTGATGATATTTTAATTTATTTTTTTAAGATGGTTATGACAAAGACATAATTTAGAATTTTTGATATTTTTTGTGTGCACAGGTAAAGTATTTCCTGGTACACCTGCTTTAGTACAGGCCTAGGCCTAGTTAGGTGGTGTTGACGTAGTGACCAAGATGCTGCAGTGTGCTCTATTTTTCGCTACTGGTCCAAACACATTTTCTTTTGTAATGCTGTAGGAAATTATTTTTCGTGCTTTACCTATAATATATAAATAAAATAAATAAATATTGGAATGTCTTTGTGATAAGGTGTTGCATTGAGAATATCTTCGCCTGTTTTATTTATTTATTTATTTATTATTTTCAAATTATAGTATTCAAGGGCATTATAGACGTATCCAATTCGCCCTTGAATATTAAAGCTAGAGTGTATATATAAAAATAAATGACTACATAACTAAATTATTGCTAACATTGAACAAGAAAAAAACATAAAAATATAAAACTAAATAAAAGACAGATTATGATAAACATGAGATAGCAGGGAGTTGTCTTTTAACTGCCAAAGGGATATACAAAAGATATTTATATCTGGGGTAAGGAATTAAGAAGAGCTATAACCCTTCCCACTGGCCTGTCTACAAAAATATTTGTACTGTGGTACGGCACATTAATAGATGCGATCTCCTAGCTGTGTAATTTACCGGTACGTACAATTCAAACTTACATAGTATCTCTGGCAAATAAATAGTTCCTTGAATTAATTTATATGCAAATATAATGAGTGAAATATATCGACGCGTTTCAAGACTGTTGTATCTTACCATTCCTAGCACAAAATCGGACGGAAATAAGTATGGATAAATATTGTATTTTCTGTAATAAATATATCTTAAAATTTTTCTTTGAATACGCTCTACCATCTGAATGTATTTATTTTCACTTGTACACCAGATGACCGAGTTATATTAAAGTATGCTACGGACTAAACAACTATATAGACTAAACAATTATATTGTTTTCTACCAATGGTGGTTGCCGCACCCAAAGGGGTAATCAAATCTTATAAACACCGCAGCCCCATGGCGACCAGGTTGTCATCGGTGTCTATTATTCCTAAAAGAAGATGGAAGGTCCATCATCATGGAACACTAGCCAAACGCATAGGTCATACTCCTTACAGTCCCGAGTTGGCCCCATGCACCATCTTTTTATTCCCAATAGAAACATCAATGTCAAGGAAACAGTTTTCATTGGTTTCAAAATGCAGTAGCTGCACTAGATCAGGCAGTGGAAGAGGTATCTGTTGCAGACTGGAATAAAAGCTTTGAAAATTGATGCAGACGCATGAAAATTTGTATAGACACTGATGGAGAGTTCTATGAAAACGTATAGTAATAAAATTGAACTCGTAGAATATTTTAACCCACAAAGTTCCCCGCTTACATTTGCAAAAACCCACTATCTATACTATCTATACTAATATTATAAAAAGGTAAAGTTTGTGATGTTGTAGGAAGTAATCTCTGGATCTACTGAACCGATTTTGAAAATTATTTTACCAATAGAAAGCCACGTTATTTGTGAGTGTTATAGGCTATATATTAATCCAAAAAATGAAAAGACTTTTTCGTGGTAGTCGGATTTGCAAAGTAAGTCGGAGAATAAGCGGTCGAACGAAAACGTTTCTAACTAACGCTGCCTTAACGTTAAGAGATATATGATTAAGTTCTAGAGAAAAGTTGTACAGCTTGATAAAGCCTACAAAAAAGTCATCGACATCATATGCCTTTCTTTTATATTTAAGTCACAAAATGTAGTATTTTATGTAAAAAAATAATTTAAATCGTTAGGTCATGTTTATTGGTCATATTATCAACAATTATGAATTCATATCAAAATATGTATATTAATCGCCTCAAGTGTTTAAAACAAAAGACTTTTCCCTTTTACTGCATATAATTTCACTTTTACTGCATAGATGGTTAAATAGATAAGACACTCACAAATAAGACACTCACAAGAAGACACTCACAAGAAGACACTCACAAATAACGGTAATATAGTCAAATTGGCATGCAAATACATACATACATATGGAGTAAAAATATAACCCTTCTTTTGGCAGTCAGGAAATAAATCATTGCACTCAGTACTAACCAAACCACACTCATAATTTCATCACAAGTAAAAAGTTTTACCGCCCAACGAAGTGGGCACGGGTCAGCTAGTAATTATATAACAATACAACAATTAATAAATTCATAAAATCATATGTTAATTTTATCAATAAATCGTCTGTCGTCTAAATGTTTTTATTGAGAAATTGAATTTGGCATCGGCTGTGGCGCCTGGTTATAAATGATCATTAAATATCGGAAATTTTCATAATTTAATCGTTAAATTAGCGTAGGTATGACATAAGTATCACATGATGTAACGATAAAATAAATATTTTTAAGAACTTCAGCGTTTCGTATCGGGGTTACGATTTATAATTGTATTATGATATTGACGATTTCGGATAAATTAAATAACCGTTTGCATTAAATTATTATGTGTTTGTTCTGAAAATTATGCGTAGTTTATTACAAAACAAAGGTAAACAAACTATATTGATGATTTGTGTAAATTATGTAAAAGGTTTTATTTCGATTAATTGATTTTTAATATTTATCCGACATTGGATCTATAACGTTTGAATCGCTGAATTCGTTCTCTGTTCTGTGGAGAAGTCGACAGACTGTTCATGATAGGATAAATGATTGAACCCGTGTATACAGATTTTTACAAAGCATCTGCCCGCGTTAATCATGACATCTCTTTGAAAAAGTTTTACTCTATCGGTAAAAGAGCTTACCTCTACAGATGGATAGTTTCCTTTATTAAAAATCGAACACATTTCATCTTCATGGGTGCTATTATATCAATTTGTGAAATAATATCGTCTGGTATCCAGCAAGGATCATACTTTAATCCTTTACATTTTATTCTGTACGTTAGCAACATCGGCGCATGATTCAAACATTCAAAATTCTTGATGTATATGGAATACTTAAAAATATATAACTTGTTAAATTATAAAACGATTTTTTTCTTCTCCAGCCGGATTTAGATTCTCTGGAAATGTATTTCTTCTTAATATTTTTTCTTGCTGAATCAACAAGTAAATATATTAAGAAGAATTAAAAACACGACTGCCGTTACAGAAAGTGAACTATTGTATTTATAATTATTTTTCTTACGGTTTGTTTTATGAAATATTTGTGGTTTATGTATTTATCCATTTAGGTAGATATACATTTTCGGAATGTACTCAATCAGACCATTTATTTGACACTAAACACGATATATTTATGTCAATTTATTGACATTTGGACATTTAGACAAGGATTATTTGACATTTGGACAGTTTAGGAACCCTATGACACTCGGGATCACATCATTATTCTACAAATATCACACACTTCTAAATCGGCTCAAGTGTAGAATCCTGAACACAAACCACTTTTTTTGGCAGTCGTGTCCTTTTAGCATGATCAAAGGACTCATAACAACCCTTTTGGCATGATCATAACACTCCTTTTGGCATGATCAAAATGAATATAGCAAAACGTTTCCACATAAGCTTTATGGGAAATAAAAATGAAAATTGGTTTCCTATATCATTTTAATGACATTCCTATTGTGTCGCGTACTTCTATCAAGGACCTGGGGGTGGTTTTAGACAACACATTAGCTAGGGGGTGGTTTTAGACATACATGGCAGCAATTGCTGAAAACTCGAATAAAATTGTAGGTTTCATAAATCGCTCATCGAAACCATTCACTGATCCATTCGTAATAAATTTATTATATATCTAGCTGCGCCAAGCGGTTTCACCCGCGTGGTGATGGAAAATTGTGATAATGATGATAGAAAACCATATATATTTATAAATTATGGCCTATGTGTTATTGTGATGTGTAAGCTATATTATTGTAAAGTTTCATCAAAATCCATTCAGTAGTTTTAGCGTGAAAGAGTAACAAACATCCATACATACATACAAACTTTTGCGTTTATAATATTATTACTAGCTGCGCCCCGCGGTTTCACCCGCGTGGTGATGGAAAATTGTGATAATGATGATAGAAAACCATATATATTTATAAATTATGGCCTATGTGTTATTGTGATGTGTAAGCTATATTATTGTAAAGTTTCATCAAAATCCATTCAGTAGTTTTTGCGTGAAAGAGTAACAAACATCCATACATACATACAAACTTTCGCGTTTATAATATTATTACTAGCTGCGCCCCGCGGTTTCACCCGCGTGGTGATGGAAAATTGTGATAATGATGATAGAAAACTATAATCTTTATAAATTATAGCCGATGTGTTATTCTGATGTGTAAGCTATATTATTGTAAAGTTTCATCAAAATCCATTCAGTAGTTTTTGCGTAAAAGAGTAACAAACATCCATACATTCTTACAAACTTTCGCGTTTATAATATTAGTAGGATTATATATTATATTATTAGTAGGATAGTAGGATAGAATTTAAATTTCGAATGTCAATTTCTTAGATTTTTTTCCTACTTACTTGACAGTGATCGTTATATTTTAGATAATTCACACTATATCTTTATAAATTATAGCCTATGTGTTATTCTGATGTGTAAGCTATATTCTTGTGAAGTTTCATTAAAATCCATTCAGTAGTTTTTGCGTGAAAGAGTAACAAACATCCATACATACAAATTTTCGCTTTTATAATATTAGTAGGATGCGATTATTCGATCGCATCTTGAGTTGGCCTTGCCAACATTGTTTCCTAATTGTCATGTTCATATCAACAGACTGCAAAATATCCTAAATATGATCGTTCGCTATTTGAATTTACGGACCAAAAGTTATTGTAACAATACTCATGAGGCAGCCCAACTATTTAGATCACATTCGGTATTTTATCGGCGCAACTTGAACGATGCCATGTGCTTTTATAAAATATAATGAATGGCATATTCGCGGGCAAGATCAATATTAACGCCCAATGAGAAACACGCTCCAATTTAACTTTTTCAATTGCAACGATTTTAGATAAATGCAGTCAGAAATGGAATACTCATGTGTTGCTGTGAGCTTTAGCTAAATTTACCATTAATTTCCTTGTATTGTCATATAATTCCATGACTTGTATTGTCATAAATAATTATTATATTTTTTATGTTGATGTTTTATTATTATTTGATTACAGACGAGATTGGAGGCATATGGGCGAGTATTTGTCAATCTTCCAATGACCGAATGATGCCTGCATGCAAAATTTCAGCTCAATCAAATGAAGCGCTTAGGTGCTATCGTAGAGGTATACATACACACATACACACACACACACGTACGTACCCTCTCTCTCTCCCACAGGCAGAGGTGATACTGCTACGTGGCGCGTCCCCGGGTGGCGGATAGGGGAATGCCCGCTGTTTGCGTAGTGCGACGGAGGGTAGGAGTGAAATAAAATAGCTCCCGCGGACCTAAACACCCCAAGCCAAGGAGGTGAGACATCGTGCCGAGGGCTGGATGGTACTAGGGTTATGGTGCCGCAAGCGATTCCCCTGGGGCACCTGGTCCAACCCCGGGTGTATTTAAGTGGCCTTACTCCTGGAGAGCTATCGTAAAGGGAGCGGACCTTTTAGTTCGGGCGTACTCGTGGGAACCAAAATGGAAGAAAACAAATTAAATACTCTGAAGATCGGGCAGCACGCCCAACAAGCAGCGCTTGATGCAAGCGCGGGGATGAAAAAGATGGAAGCATGGGATCGGCTGGAAAAGCTGATAACTGGGCTTTACGATTTTGCTAATCCTAAGCCAAACGTCCATAAGGAGATTAAGTCGAAGGTGGTGGCCATTGGCAACGCCTTCAGACGACTCAAGGAGATGGAGGCAGTTAAGCCGAGGTTAACTCAGCCCCAGCCGAGTCTCATACCGCCGATTATGCAGACGCCACCGACACCGTTGCGCACTCGGACCTATTCCGAGACGACGGCTAAAGATACGGAAGCAGAAGAAGGCGAGGAAATGTTGACGCCAAATTCCCGGGACCTAGTTACAGGGAAAAGGCGGAAGCGCACCTCACCTGAGGCGGACGTCAAAGAGGCGAAGAAGCGCAAAGAACAGCGTGCTCCGCCACCGCCCCAGGCGGAAACCCAGCCCCCCAAAACTGGGGAGTGGCAGATGGTCAAAAAAACGAAAAAGAAGACGAAGAAGCAGACGAAAGAGCAGCCCTCGAAACAGAGGAAACGAGCGGCGCGACCGGAAGCAATCATCATCCGCCCGACGGACAAGGGGTCTTACTCCGAAATCCTCAAGAGGATGAAGAAGGACGCGACAGCCGGCGAGTCTCAACAATGCGTTGACAAGATCCGTAAGACAGCCACGGGAGACATGCTGATCATCCTCACGAAGGAGAATACCGACAAAGTCCCCGACCTGCAGGCTGCCCTGACCAAACTCCTCGGAGAAGAGGCGGAGGTCATCAGCAAGACACCGGAGGAAGAACTCCAAATTAAGGACCTCGACGAGACGACGACGAAGGACGAGGTACTCGAGGCACTGAAGAAGGCCGCTGGGGACGACTCCAAAATCCCATTGAATGCAGTTAAATCGCTGCGTAAAGCATACGGTGGCACCCAAATGGCGTGGGTGAGACTACCGGTGGAAACGGCGAAGAAAGTTGTCGGGAAAGACGGCAAGATCAAGATAGGCTGGGTTAACTTCCGGATTAGAGGAGTGGAGAGGCCCCTAAAATGCTATAAGTGCTGGGACTTCGGGCATCTTGCTAACAATTGCAAGAGTGAGGTAGACCGCTCCAAACTCTGCATAAAATGCGGCGAGGACGGCCACTTGGTGGCCAATTGCAAGAAGGAAGCCAAATGCGCCCTCTGTGTCACGAAGGGCTTCGCGGACAATTGCGCTCACATCGCTGGTAGCAATAGATGTCCGGTGTACAAGAAGGCTGTCCAGGCGTCAAAAATAAAACGACGATGAGAGTACTGCAGCTCAACCTCAATCACTGTGAGGCTGCACACGACCTGCTAACGCAGTCGGTGCGGGAGCTGAAGCCCGACCTCGTCATGATCTCGGAGCCATACAAGCATCTCAATGGTCAGCCGTGGGAGACGGACACCACCGCTAAGGCCGTTATTTGGTCCTGTGGTAAGCATCCTTTCCAAAGGGTTGCCAACACAACGGAGAGCGGCTTTGTAAGAGCTAAGCTGGATGAAATCCACTTCTACAGCTGCTATGCACCACCTAGCCTATCCATCGACGAGTTTTCGGACCTCCTGGACCGACTTACTGAGGATGCGAAGCAGCACATCCCCGTGGCAATCGCTGGGGACTTCAACGCCTGGGCAGTCGACTGGGGCAGTAAGGAGACGAACGCGAGGGGGCAAACTCTGCTAGAGGCCATGTCCTCATTGGATGTGGTCTTGCTGAATAGTGGCGAGAAACCGACGTTCGAAAGAGGAGAGGCGAGGTCAATCGTGGACCTCACCTTCGTGAGCAGCAGCCTCGCTACGGGAAGCTGCTCTTGGGAGGTCATGGATATCTACACCGCCAGTGACCATAACGCGATCTTCTGGGAGGTATCCACCAAACGGAAGACTGGACCAGCACCTAGAAAGACGAATGCTGTTGGCTGGAAGGCGAACACGTTCGACCCCAGCTCACTCCAGGAGGCCTTCGATGATCGTCCGATCAATGGTAGCAATGCCACGGAGAAGGCGCAGGAAGTCATGAGGAGAGTCACGGAATCTTGCGATGCAGCTATGCCCCGTAAGCGCAGTGCAAACAAATTCCCGTCGGTATATTGGTGGAACGATACCATCGCCGCCCTTCGCAAGGATTGTATCCGGGCGAGGAGACAGGCACAGCGAGGCCGGAAGAAACCAGACTCCGAAGAACTGGAGACAAAATACAAAGAGGCACGTCGGACGCTCAACAAAGCGATCAAGGTTAGTAAGGGTCAGTGCTGGAATGAGCTCCTTGACGAAGTCGAGGGGGACCCGTGGGGGAGACCGTATGGTGTAGTCATGAAGCGGCTGAAAAGCCAGCCGATGCCATCGCCTACCTGTCCCAAGCTCCTGAAAAAGATCGTCGCGGTGCTGTTCCCACAACAACCGGAGCTCGACTTCTCCACTGAGGAGCACGTCATGGAGGTGATCCCCCCAGTAACTCCTGCGCAGCTGCTGGAAGCCTGTGGCCGATTCGGAAACACCAAGGCGCCAGGACTGGATGGAATCCCCAACGTTGCCCTGAAGGTGACCATCAACACAGCACCTGGAATATTCCTGGATGTATACAACGCGTGTCTTCAAGAAGGGATTTTTCCTACAATGTGGAAGCAACAGAGACTGGTACTTCTTCCCAAGGGGAAGAAGCCACCAGATGAACCTTCGTCCTATCGTCCACTCTGCATGCTGGACACCGCCGGGAAGATACTGGAGCGTATAATACATAAGAGGATAGAAGATGTAGTCGAGCCACAACTGGCTGACAACCAATACGGGTTTCGTAGAGGCCGCTCCACCTTGGATGCCATCAACCTAGTCGTCTCGATGGCACGGGACGCAATATCTGGCACCAGGTGGAAATCGGGTACAAAGCAGTACTGTTTGGTAGTAACGTTGGATGTCAAAAATGCCTTCAACTCTGCCAGATGGGACTGCATCATGGAGGCCCTAGCGAAGATGAACGTGCCAGGATACCTGCGGAGGATGGTTGGAAGCTACTTCACCGACAGGGTCCTAAAATATGATACGGATGAAGGCGCCAAGGAGTACAGAGTCACCGGTGGTGTTCCCCAGGGCTCAGTGCTTGGCCCTCTCCTGTGGAACGTCATGTACGACGGTCTCCTGAAGCTGACTCTGCCGAAGAAGGCTACACTCGTCGCATTTGCGGATGATGTGGCCCTCGTAATCGTCGCCAAACAACTGGAGGAGATCGATTACATCTTTGGCATCACCTACGCAACGATCCGCCAATGGATGATCTCGGTGGGACTGATGTTGGCAGATCATAAGACAGAGGCCGTGCTGATCACTAGCAGGCAGAAAATTGAAACTATCACGCTGCGAGTCGGGGACCACGAAATCACTTCCCAGTCGTCACTACGGTATCTGGGAGTGATGATCGATGCCCGGCTCAGCTTTAAGCAGCAGGCAGAGCACGTCGGTACCAAAGCGGCGGGAGTTGGGACGGTCTTGTCTCGGCTCATGCCCAACATTGGAGGCCCGAAACAGAAAAGAAGAGCACTGCTGTCGTCGGTCACCACGTCAGTCCTTACATATGGGATTGCCATTTGGGCTGACGTACTGTTGATCCAGCACGCACGACGGAAGGTGGCGTCGGTCTACCGGTTGAGTGCCCTCAGAGTGGCCAGTGCATTCCGCACGGTGTCGGAGGATGCTGTGTGCGTTATCACCGGGATGCTGCCTATCGGAGTACTCGCGGAGGAACGAAGATGCCTCTACAGGCGAAAGGGGTCAACAACGCTAGGACCAGCTGAGATGAAGACGGACGAGAGGACCAACAGTCTGCATCGATGGCAGTTGCTGTGGGATGCCTCGACCAATGGGAGATGGACTCACCGCCTGATCCCGCAGGTGGACGCATGGGTCAAACGGCCACACGGAGAGGTCAACTATTACCTCACCCAGATGCTCTCAGGACATGGGTGCTATCGGGCCTATCTTCACAAGTTTCACCACGAGGATTCCCCGGAGTGCCCGGCCTGCGCAGGAGTCTCCGAAGATGCGGAGCATGTATTCTTCGTGTGCCCGCGCTTCAACGCGTCCCGAAGCACTTTCGAGACTGCAGTCGGAGGAAGGATCCAGCCTGAAAACCTGGCGGAAGCTATGCTTTCGACAGAGTCAGCCTGGGAAGCAACCAGCACTTTTGCGGCGGAAGTCCTAAAGGACCTACGCCAAGCTGAACAGGAGAGAAACAAGGGCAAGAGGAAAAAGAAGAACCACTAAGAGGAAGGAAGCAGTGACTTCGACCATCCGAAGGAAGAGCTAAGGCTTAATCCTCCCCCCGCGCTGTAATGCCTACCGGCGATCCCACGGGGAACAGGAGGCAGGTGGTAGAGGATGTTTTTTAGTCGGTACGGGTTGCATATTCGCCGAGCCAATGATACATGTCGGGTCTCACCAACCACGGCGGCTCGTGGTCAATAAGACCTGACCAAGCCCGACACTCCACCCTGGGAAACCCTATCCCGGGTGCGTACGTAAAAAGTATTTTTAAACCTCTACATACAAAAAAAAAAAAAAAAAAAAAAAAAAAAAACCCTCTCTCTCTCTCTCTCTCACACACACACACACACACACACACTCACTCACCGACAGACTTCAGTCTGGAAATGGTCTTAATCATCTCGAGGGGGGGGGGGGGGGGGGGTCAACATGTATATATCCGTCTTCATATAAAGAAAAAAAATTGCGTGTTTACAATACTTTCCCTCAGCTGTATAAGTAAAAGATCAGTCATCGCTACATAAATGTTGTTACAGAATCAATCACAAAACGTCGATATCACTGCAAAGAATTAAACAAGTGTCATATCGTCACACGAAGCGTTGGAGAGCAAGTGTTGACCGCGAACGACAGTGAACTGGAGAACCACCTTACATTTTATTACATCCATTCCCCTATTGTACTTGTAGATTTAAATTTAGAAATGCTTCTTTTTCCTTTTTTCTTTTTTTCTTAAAAAAAAAGGTTTTAAAATTATTATCTTTTAAATAGGTGCTTTATATTAGGTATTTACTAATTTGAAATGTATTAATGGCTATATTAACGTTAATTTAGCCATTAAAAAAAATAAAATTAAAAAATTACAAAATTTTGCACTTTTTAATTACCTAAAACTTTTGAACAGAGCTTACTTTCAGGTGGTTGTGTTTTAAACTATTGCAAATTTTCACTAATTTACAATAGTAACGCAAAAATACACTAGCATTCGAATAACTTTCTTTTTCTCTTTCTTTTAGTTTTATTATATTATTACTTTACACCGAATAGGCGTTTTGGAGCGCCACATACAGTGCGCCGCAGTGCTGTTATACCACGAAAGTCGTCGTATTGAACATCATAAATTATTAGTTTAAAAAAACACGCTTTCATAAATGCACGTAAAAACACATAATCGTGGTCAAAGTTCATTACAAGACCTTTCTAACAAGTCCAAACACGGCTATGATACGATATTCCATCATGGAATGCCAGTGCCTATCTTCCGGATTCATCATCAGACCTTGAAACCTAATCGTGGTCACAGTTCATTCCAAGACTTTTCTAACAAGTCCAAACACAGCTACGACACGATCTTCCATCATGAAGTTCCAGTTCATATCTTCCGACTCCATCATCAGATCAGTTCGACAGTACCATATTATTGTATTGCCATCAGAACTACATACAGCTGCCAATTTTCATGACGCTACGATCCTTGGAAGATGGTTAAATTAGTTACCTACCTTAGATTCCATTACATAGTTACATACAGGTCGACCTAATAAAAGCGTGTTAATAAAAGAAGGTTAATCAATGGCTGAAACGATGAGTTGCCAAATCGCAGTACGACGTTGAGCAATTATGCTATATATAATCAATGTTATCACTTTCTCGTTTCTATTAATTATTTTGTTGGTAGGAAATTGAATGTTGTCCACAGTTGGCCGTTGGTCGGATGTGGGGCGGTGTTCCGCGCTGCGCAACTCAGTTGTACGGATGAGGTTGAGCGTCGGTCGCCGCCGCGGTGCCCGTCGCGTCCGCGTCGTGCCGCCGCGGCCGACTTTATCAAACGGTCGGCGGCCCACCAGTCGACGTAGGAGCGTTGCCGCGCGATCATGTGCCCGCAGCCGTGCCGCGCGCACCGTACCGCGTAGTCTACGGCCGATCAGATCGGCAGCGACAACCCCGTCGTAGCGCCGACGGCTTCAGTGAGTTTTCACCGACGAAAAAATAATAAATATGTATATAGAAAAAAAAATAACCCAGTGCATTTGACATGAATGTCACAGTGATCGTTGCGGAGAGTGATGTGATTTTACAAACGGTGGATGTGCAGTGTTAAATTTGCGAACAGAAGTGCATTTTAGAACTTTTGTTAGATGTGTCATAAATCTAACGTACAACGGAACGCAACATGACGGCAAAACTCGGCTATGTACGTATTATTATAATATGTTATATCAAGTAAATGGAAGAAAAAATCAGCGTTATAAAGTTTCCAAAATATAACACTTTTTTTAAAATGGAATTATTTTTTATAGTAACATGTATCACAATATATATTTATTTATTTACGTATATTTAATTATTTATTTATTTAGTATAATAGGTACACAAACAATACTCTAATATTACATGGCTATCGCTAACATTTTTACTTTGTTTCTAAATAGAGTATAATATGTTATGTGTACTCCGCATGCTTAATTTATAATTGCGTATGCGCCGTATCTCATGATTTACAAAATTATCAAAATTATCAAAAATTATCAGTACAAAAATTAATATCCTTAAAAATTATCAAAAATTATCAGTACAAAAATTAATATCCTTAAAAATTATCACAACAAAAATTAAAATTTTTAGAAATAAGTTTACAGTGAATTCTGAAAAACAATTAAACAATTAATTGGTAAAAAAAATAGATCAAATATTGTCTGGAATAAAATAATAAAAACATACGGTAAATTCTCAATTTGTTTCATAATACGTTATTTATAATGGCCTTAACTACTAATAGTCCCAGGTTAAAGAAATAAATGTTATCCGGCATGTACTTGAGATAGCATTGTGGAAAGATTGATTTGTCTGCGAAGTGGAAAGGTGAAATGTTAGGTGCTGCCTCAGTCGCCTGGGTGGTACGTTGAAATTTAACGCTTCTAATAAATCTGGTGAGTCTATCCCGCCGTTAAGAAGTTTGTGCAGAAACATTAGGCTTCCGCACTCTCTCCTCTTTCTAAGAGAAAAAATCTTAAAATAATTTAAACGCTCTTCATAAGAGTAGAGAGTGCATGATAGGCCGGTTTTATAGGTTACCATACGCATATTATACTTCCTCTGCACAGACTCTATCGCTTCCGAATGCACCTCATAGTATAGATTCCAAATTATGGAACCAAACTCCAGTTGGCGTACAAGAGAATTATAGAGCAAGTTAAAAGAGTTAATATTTTTAAACGGTTATATAATATTTTTTTATATAACCAGGGATGGGAGAAATTGTAGAACTGTATTAATAACATGCTCTCCAACAACAAACGACTAAATTTGTTGGAGATTATTTTATCACGCTGGAAAATAATCCATACCTACGTTTTTAAATGCTTTATTATCTTTCACGTGCTTGTGTTGATGTTTCGATTGCAATATGGCACATTTTTAAAAATGCTTATAGCTTCAGTATCGAGGTCTACGCTTTACGTACCGTTTGTATATTTTGCTGCTGTAATTAAAATATACAAACCCTTATATATCGGAAACTAAGTATGTTAGCTTATTCAATAATTATAGCAAATTAGAAATGAATATTGAATGCCCGGAATATATCTCTTATTACTTTACCGGCCTACCGACTGACGAGGAAGAAAATTATTGTAAACGCGCTAAAAAAAACCGAGATGAAGACGGATAAATACATTTTGACCCCCACCATTTTTTTTCGCCCCCCAGATTTAGACCATTTCACACAGAAGTCTGTCTGTGTCTGTCTGTCTGTGTGTGTGTATTTCTCCACGATAGCGCCCAAACGCTT
This sequence comes from Micropterix aruncella, assembly GCA_944548615.1. NCBI lineage: Eukaryota > Metazoa > Arthropoda > Insecta > Lepidoptera > Micropterigidae > Micropterix > Micropterix aruncella. Next base: position 32,666,555 of record OX155957.1, on the reverse strand, counting down.
CATCAGATTGACCTAAAATTTGGCATGCAGGCATCACATGGTCATGGCAAGAGTTGGAAAGATAGTGGTTAAAATCGGTCCGCCAGGGAGCGCGCGTCATACTTCAATCCTAAAATATTGGACTTACAGACTTGACATTCGGTACACATTTGCCTTGCTGGGTCGAAATCACATTGTGAAATTTTGGTTGGAATATCTCATATGAAAGCGACACAAATAATTTTTAAAATCCGCCATACAAATGTATAAGGGAATCAAATATTTAAATTTGCTGCGTCGCGCGTCTGCTATCGCGTGACGTACGTTTGAAATTTTAATCTGCATTGCTTTGTGGCGTTCGTACGAAATTCGAAAATCTTTAACGGGAAATTTTAATGCGATTCTCGCTTGTAATTCGATTTTTAAATTCTATGAGATGAGATCCTTGAATAATTGCCGGGAAATTATTGGGGTGACACAACCGTTTTTTTGAGCCATAAAAGAAACAAACGCAAAAAAATGCATTGAATTCGTAGTTCGATTTTTTAAAAAATCACCCATTTTGTTTTTAGCTTTTTTGATGACATTACGGCAAAAAAGTAGTTTTATGCATTTTATTTGTGTAGTTTTAAATCTATTTATCCGAACCTAATAGACTTCAAAACCGTTTGACCGATCCGACCTGAGGTTTTTATGATATCCATTTTGTTGTAACTTACCACTAGATGGCAATGCAGCACATCAACTTCTATACCGCTCAACCGATCGCCATGAAAATTGGCATACATAGACTTTTTAGCACGCATAATATTTTTGCGCTATTAACTGTATTGTTACTTGCCACCAGATGGCGCTGCAGCCAACTTATATACCGTTCAACCGATCGCCATGAAAATTGGTATACATAGACATTTTAGCAAGCATTATATTTTTGCGCTATTAACTGTATTGTTACTCGCCACCAGATGGCGCTGCAGCCAATTTATGTACCGTTCAACCGATCGTCGTGAAAATTGGTAGACATAGGTATTTGAGAACGGATAATATTTTCCCGCAATTAACTGTATTGTGACTCGCCACCAGATGGCGCTGCAGCACACCAACTTCTATAGGGCTCAATCTATCGCGATAAAAATTGGTATATATAGGTATTTGAGCACGGATATAATACGGGCAACGCCGGGTAATACCACAGTCTATAACATAATTTTTATTTGAATATTCTAGCATTCGTTTCCGAGATATTAAGCTTTATGTTGGGACCCGGATTTTTTGCTCCCGAGTGTACGTAAATATTCGTATACGTAAAATACGCATTTTTAATAAATGCCATAAATTACAATTATTATTACGATTTGTTTAATCATATTAATGTCCGCTTATGAATTAAATATCGGATCTAAAACTCTCTCCGACGATATGCAAAAAAGTGAAAATGTAACCTCATGAAACACCTTTATTGCAGTCTTCCGGCCTTCTCTCGTTCGTTAAAAAAAACACTATTTAACTGTTGAGCTTTGTGTGTGAAGTTTCGTTGTCAATTCAGCGACTCTTCGCTACCTGCGTCGCTGTTTTTGAGACCATTGTGTGAACGCATTGTGCTCGAGAGACGGCAATTATGGCCATTTTAAAATTGGCCAGTCATTTTGACACCTCGGTATAGTAGCCATCCAATGAAAAATGGTTACCGATTTTTGGGTATTGAACGTCGAATAATTTTCAAATCGTTTGAAAAGTCGATAAATTAAAAATATCAAAATGCGTATAACTTACTGTGGATAATTCAAACAAAAGAGAACCCAGTTTTTGTACCCACTTGCAAAGATTGTTGTAACAATTTGTCACAAAATATTACAAAGGTTATATATTCTTTAGCTATAGCAGCTACGCTGAAGTACGTGGCTGAAAAAAGTATAGTGTTGATATTGCAAAATATTTTATTCAATAATTACACATTTTTTAATGAAATATCTTATATACTTCGTTTTATTCAAACAATACAGTTGTTTATAAATGAGGTGTTTATAACATGGTATGTATAATGTATATTAGGGTATATAAACAATATATATATATATATATATATATATATATATATATATATATATATATATATATATATATATATATATATATATATATATATATATATATATATATATATATATATATATATATATATATATATATATATATATATATATATATATATATATATATATATATATATATATATATATATATATATATATATATATATATATATATATATATATATATATATATATATATATATATATATATATATATATAAAAGCTAAAGACAGTATTTATAGATAAAAGAGAAAAAGCCAATAAGTAAGATATAGATTAGGTAAGATTTTGGGACTGGGCCGTCGGCATGCTTTGTTTTACGTTGGGGGTTTCTGACTGTTTCTTGTCTTCATATAATTTCGTTTTTACTTTCTGGCTGGGATACTGGACATGATTTATTTTTGATTTACGATTCTATTTTAGTTGAATGGTTGAATCTAATAATGACTTTTAATAAACCTATTTATATAATAAAGCCTATCAATATTTAGTAACTGATTTTGACACTACCCTCCAAACCCCCAATACAGTTTGTGCGGGATGGCTCTAAAGGCAAAAAAACATTTAACTACAAAAACCTTTCTTAATAATCGAAAAAGCTTCAGATTGTATTCTGGACGTCGATTCTGTCTCTAAGCAGCATAAATTCCCTGAAAGTATAGGATGCACAGCCCCCCGTCCAGATATAACTCTTTACGCTCTATCTCGGAAGGTTGCCCTTATTATTATATGTAGAATTAACTGTTCTATGGGAATCAAATATCCCAAAAGACCACGAGGACAAATTAAATAAATACCATGATCTCGCAAATGCCATCACCCGAAACGGCTTCACTGTTCACCTTCACGCGGTGGAAGTTGGCGCTCGTGGCCTGCCAGCTAAATTTCTGTTTCACTTCTTTAAAAATGTTGGTTTTTCCAGATTTTTTTATTTTTTTATTTTATTCTATTTTATTTCTGCTATAAGCTTCTGCTATAAACGAATCTCCGCTATAAACGAATATTTCTGCTATAGAAAAAATATATAAAACATGCATTCTATGGTTTCGAAGGGGAAGTGAATGGGTGGTAAGGTGGTAAGGCTCACGTGTGGAAAGACAGCTGTCCTAAACCTACCACAGCCGGTCGTTTGTCCGAAATCCACTGCTCATCCTACAGAAGTGTAAAAAAAAAGTATTATGATGGGCCCGACTCTGGTCGGTGAATTCCATTGCAGCTCCATTTATATTTTATTTATTTAATTCACAATACCATCCAGATATACAAAATTTTTGACATGTATAATTCCAATACGCAAGCACAACTTATTATTATAAGTATGTATGTATTAGTTACACCCTGGGTATACCTTTCATAAATAAATTCCAATTCTCGTTTCAGTACGATTTGACTTTATTAAAACAGCTGAATAAAAAAAAAGTTCCTTCTAACGTCTTTAAACTTCTCATAGAACTTATCATAAGAAAGTAACGCGAGAAAATATAAGGCAAATAAAGAGTCGTCGAAGAAAGATGACATTTAAACTTTACATTTACTGAAGACGCGAAACTTATACGTATATAAATCATAGACTCACGCTAAAGAATGATTAAGGTATTTTATGAGCTACAAAGATTAAAAACATAATTCTGAGTTTAAAAACACATTAAACGGGTAAAATAATAAAGTTAATATTATGATTTAAACAAAATATATATATTATTGTTTTTATATATGTACATTAATTATTTTGCATTATCATAATGCGCAAAGTTTTGCTAAGTCTACCTGGAGGATGGAGAAATCCGTCCTTATCTGGTAGTAAGGAGGCGAGGATAGCCCGATGGCTGGCACTTGCCAGTGCCACGCGATTAGGCGTTGGATTCTTACGGGCTGTTAGCGTAGTTTTACTGTGGATTGTGTTGTTGACAAAGTCTTTACGTTCACTCAATGGCAGACAGAATGGCCTGATATCGTTATAACTCCCTGGATTGGCGGGTTCGCCCATAGTAATTGCCCCCCCCTCCCCAGTGCCCGATGTTTTACTACAGAATTCAATCATCCGTTACCAAGGAAGACTTATTGGAGTTCCAGATTACATCCTCTCAAATTCTACGTAATTCTTTTGTTGTAGAAAGTCGATGCAGCGGTTCATCATCTCTAAAAGTTTTCCATATTTACTTTTTCTAGCCTTAACTTCTAGCTTTAACTGTTTGTTTGATTGGAAATCTTATTGCATACACAATATCGAAGGGAGGAATAGGACACAAGGATAAGCTAGGAGACGGATGAATGGGGAGGGAGGGGGTATATTTATACGACAAGTAACTGTCTCCTAAGAGATCTTTTTAAACCCGATCATGTTTTTAATTTGTCTCCGGGGCAAGGCACAGAGTTCCATATTCATGCCGCCTGCACTGCAAACGACTTCGACATGAAAGTTCATGAATTGTGAAGTATAGCCAGTTATATATTTCCCTGAGATGTAATGGATAAAAGCGGGATGAAAGCGGAGAGAAGAGAGTATACGAATAAGAGGCGTGTTTGAATAAAAGTGTTGAGTGAGTATGGGAAATCCCGCCATCGTCTGATGAAGAGCCACTCCATTTTTCTACGAAAGGTGGATATGTGATCAAACTTCTTCAGCAGCAAACAAATCAAATACTCTCGTTTTCAATCCTTTCCAGTTTATTGAGTAACTCTTCATTCATGTCTAGGTAAGCCACATCAAGGTAGTAAATTATTGGTAAAATACAAAATTGCTCCATTTGGTGTTTAATACAAATATATTTAATACAATACAATAAGGGAGAATTACTATTTATTATAATAGGTAGGAAATTCTGCACTTCTTTAAAATAATCGGGATTTTTTTTGGCCGTCTAATCCAGGCTCCCCCTTAAAGGACTCGATAGCTTACTTTCTTATTGGGTGCTTTTGTGTATGCATGTCAGCTTTGAATTTTCTGTCATCTTTTCCTTATTCATTATTTATTCATTATCTTTGGTAGTTATTTAACCCTCACTTGTGTTTGATTGTTAAATTTCTTTCACGTGTCTGTCTTACCCAGTTCGTTGACTACTTATATTGTTTACAGCGAATTTCTCTATTATCACACGGTTGCGCAGTACATCGCTCTTCAGGCGGTGCCACATATATTGGCAATAAATGATATCTAACGATGTCACACACACGCAAATATTTCTTTATTGCGCCTTTGACGTCTCTGAACTTTGATATGTGCCGCTTTCGATCGTTTGTATTAAATCGATTTCACATTTTCCTTTATTTTTATAACACTTTTATGATGAGCCAGATAACGCAGGCGCCGCTCGTAGGATAACGCACGGCATTGCCCATAAGTGTTACTAAATAATTATATCTGAGTGTAATCTTGTGTTTGTTCCCGTAATCGTTATTTTCCAGAAAAAAATTGTGTTTGTGCAATAATTTTTATTTTCGTTATCCATATTTTCTTATGTAATTTTGAACTTATAACTTATTGACTCCGTGATAATTCTTCCGATATTGTTCAAAATTAGGAAATTATCGATATTCATATTTGCAATTTGTTTTTTCACTTTATGCCATCTTTTTATGGTTTTTCGGTAAATCTTTCAGTATCTATAAAAAATCTTATTACATGCGAAAACATTCGAGTTAATTAATTGGAAAATTATAGAATAAACGGAAATAAATGCGGAATACAGTGGTTCAAGAGTGAATTCAGATTTTTATATTGATTACTTAAAATTTTGTATTTATATTTATTTTCGACTACCTTTATTATTTATTGTATATTTTGATTTTTTTTAATAATTGTGTTGCTTGTTTTATTTGAAATTTATCTATTTTAATATTTGTCAATATTTTGTTTCAAATCAAATATCAAAAAACATCTTTATCAAAAAAATATATTTTAATTTGCTATAGAATTCGTGTCTTTCTTTGAATCTGCCTTGAATTTGCCTAGTCAAGATTAAAGTAGAATCATTGTATCTTGTATTTTGTTCAATAAATAAAAACAATAAAATAAATCTATTTTGCAAATGTATAAATTATAGACGAATGAAATCGCTAGGAATAGTAGGTATAAAAGGAGTTAATAGTCGTCTAAATTAACATTATTGTAAGGAAATTCTGTGCAAGCAACTTTAAAAATGCGAAAACAGCATATCAGTTAATGTATTAAAGTTTAAGTAACATAACATTTTTATACACACAAGATAAAGAATTTATTCTAAAACAATAATATTAACATATATCTTTCGTTTGTTAGTATGATAGTATATATTTTCTTTTGGATATGTACCGAATATTAACACATAGGATAAATCTTTTCGGCTACGTAACGCCCATCAGAACCCCGTTGACTACGTAACGACCAATATTGGCGGCTTGCTCCCGGAGCGCACAGTAACATCATTTTCTAATTCGAACGCATCCTAAAATTCATACCAAATATCTCATTATTACCATAGATACATAGACGGCCGCTAAAATAGTTTCGCGCGTCATTTCGCGGTTATTTCTGGTAAAATTCAATTGTCAAACATCATCATTTTTTTTTTGAGAAATCATCAAAATTTTTATTGGTTTTTATTACCTAATATCTAAATATGTTTGTATGTAAATAAGCAAAACAAAATATTACCTTTGATAGAGAATCTAATAAAGATCACGATATCATTTACAATTTCTAAATAGGATTCCGTATTTTTCCGTAATACAAGTACAAGTTAGAAATGCCGATTTTTTTTCACTTTTTCGACTTTCTCATATTTATTCGTAATTATCTAATTGTTTTTACAAAATGAGATTTCAATATGCTATATATGAAATTTCAATGCGATCATTACACAGTTATCTTATTCTATTGCTATTACTATAGTAGTTCCATAGTTATAGTACTTTTTGTCGAGCACGGCGATATTGCAAGAAATTCCAATAAATTTCCGCGGTCTGCCATGAAATTATGCCGCTACTCGAAGGGTTAAATCAAATTTATCTACCATTATTATTATCATTTTCTGAAACATTTAAAAACGTATGTACCCAACCAAATACTGCCAATAGCTTGGACGTGTAGTTTGTTTTTGTATTGATAATTTAGAATAAAAAATTGACACTTAGCTAAAAAGAGTAATACAATTGTTTCGTTTGTCATAAAATCGTCATTGGTTTTATTTTAATATTACTATTTACGAAATAATTTATTTACACGAAATTTTGAAAGTCACATATCAATATAATTGCACATAATAATAGCACAGGGCACATAACAATATAATAGTTTTGGTATTCTTTTGTACTTTTCACTCCCAGGGATCGATTTCGATTCGCAGAGGGTCCGTCTTAGCGGGGAAACAATTAGGACACACGACATGTAAATGGGGGACCTCATTTAGGAAGGTCGTCATCAACATTTAAGCGTTCCGTAAAGGTCTTAATTTTTAATATTTTTTAACAAAAAATACAGTTTCATACACAAGGAAGATCGATTCACTTCGGAGGAATCCTCCTGGGACTAAAAGTTCACTTTTTATGTGTACTCTTCACAATTTTAATTTTTTATTTAAGAATTAATTACTATAAAACATTGATTTGCTTAAAAAAATAACAGAAACCGGATGGCAAAACCTTAACCTTTTGCTTATTTGTTTCTGTTACCCAATTGGGACTAGCCCGTTCTAGGCTGGACAGGACTCTAATATTACAATCAAGTTTGCTTGATTGCTTGATTGCTTACAAATGTAAAAGTTTTAGTAAAAAGCTAATAACATTAAATTGCCCTAAAATGTGGTCTCCAAAATAAAAAAATATATAAAATATTAATAATAATAAAAAATATTAAAAGATAATATAATAAATAAAATGCAATTCCATTATATAATCGGCAATAAATATAATGTAAAATTCGATTAAATAATATAAATAAAGTTATATGATAGAAAAGAAAGAAACAGCCATTAATATTTGATATATGGTAAGTAATATAAGATTTAATATAAAAATACCCTAATACAAGGTTTAATGACACCGCTTAGTTGACCGCTCAACAGTTTACGTTTCAAATTTGAAGTCAATCAGTTAAGTTGTTTAACCTGGATGTTGGTGAATAAAAAGATATAGATTCCCGAAAATGTTATATTGATGAAGTATGTAATATGTTAGCATTTAATTTATATACAACGATTAGATTGCTTAGTATGTTAGTTGGTTTGAAAAATATACAAGATTTATTATTTTTTAACTGTCCCATAAACAAATCATTTGCAATAATCCATTGATCCATTGAAATAAACATTTAACACGGCAAACTTACAACACGTACAATCTATATTTTATAGAAGTCGTCGGGGTTAAAGGAATGTGATTGATTCAGTAATAATTGATCACCTCTTCAGCGGGTTCAGTGCGGAAACGCAGGTATTTTGTTCCGGAATAATACCGGTGGCATTTTTAATCTCTTCGGGTGCACACAGCCGTGCTCCTTTTGTGGTGCAGTGCAATTAGTAGGGTATTCAGTGATCGGATGGACAATACGGCAACCAGGCCACCTTGAAAGCCGCAACGGGATACCGATGCCGCATTGCATTCTGCCGTAATGTTATCTTCTGGTACGTGGAATGGGGTAAAAATGCTTCTCTTCGGGGTAGTGAGTAGGGATCTGAAATTTGAATTCCTATTCCAATTATTGTCTTTTATCAATACTTAAAGGATTTCATTTAATTTAATCGTTGAGCAAAGAAACACCAAGAAAAGCAGTTTGCTTACGTCCATACAAAATTTTAATTAAGAGCCGTATTACAAAATAGCGTAGGTATTCTTTTAAAATGAGTTGAAAAAATGAACGAATTTTTTATGGATGTAACTATAAAAGATAGGATAAATAAATAAATAAATAAATAAATAACTATTCAACCCTGGGAGAAAACCGCGGCACTGAGCGCTCTTCTCTTGCGCAAGCAAATATATACACAATTTCTAATTGTTTTTTGCAGTGTTTTCTCCTTTCTAATGACAATAATTTATATTATGTCGTATTGCTAAAAGAGTGAACTTTAATATAGTATAAGTATTATATAAGAATCTTATTTTATTTCTGAGAAAATTAGAATGATACAGGAAGATTTTTTTTTAATTTTGTGTAATTGTAAGTAATGTATACCTTGGATATGTGGTCAAAAAACGAAAAAATAAAGCCGTAGTGTACATCAAGAATACATGACGGACATAAAAAAAAATAGTATACGGTTTTCGTTGTAGTGATATTACTGTATTAAGGAGCTCAAAGTTTGCCTTCCGAGCGTTTTACGAATAACGACTTTCGGAAAATGGGCTGAATAAGTAAATAATATTCGTTATATCTAAAATTAAAGGCCGCTATGGTCAACATCAAGAAATGGTCCAGGTAATTCAGTAATTAAAGTTTGTAGAAATCTCTTCATTTCTTGGAATTAGAACGCCAAAAATCCACTTTTCTTGCCTTTCTGGAAAAAAAATGTGATAGGGCTCTTAAGTCCTTCTGGCGAAAGTGACCAAATGCAGAATTGATCATATTTACCCGAACTACGTGACATGATGCATGCATTTATTTTAATATTCACTTGGACTTGGTATTTTTTCCTTGAACAAGGTTGGTTTATGTCGTTGACTTTGTGTTCAGAAATTAGGCATATCAGAATCTAAAGAATACTAAGGTTTTAGTTTATACTGACGATGAAAATAACAGTTGAGGACGAATACGTATAAGAGAAAAAGTCAATTTGATGTTTACAATAGATAATAAAATTATTTTGGTTTTTTATTTCAAAATTCTCTTAAATTGAATTTATTTATTTATTTATTTTATTTATTTATCCTATTTTTTATAGTTACATAAAATGATTGCGTTCATTTTTTTAACACAATAAAAAAAATACATATGACGAAAATAGCGAAAGGGCATTACTTGTCAGGATTGCATCATCCCACTAGGTATACGCCTGTGTTGGGGTGATGGATACAAAGTTCTGTGGTATTTGCTGAGCCTGTACGCCTTGCCTGCTGTCCTTCTTCCGTCTCATAAAAAACAATACGTAATATAATTTAGCATTTATTTTTATTTATTTAGTAATTTTACGTATACACCTATTATCCATTTTTTTTGTCTAATAACGCTTTTTTTTTATTATAGCAATCAAACAGTGGGCCCGATTGCATTTCTTCGTGAACTAAAATAGGAACTTAGTTCAACAGAGCAATAGAACGGAATATGAAATGAACTATCGTCGAATTTCCCGCACCGAAACTACCTGTCGAACTTATAGACGCCCCAATAAGTTTGAACGCATTTCGTGCGGTGTTAGATTCGGATGCTTTATCGTCGGTGGGCAGTTTTAATGCGGAAAAGTGACAACCGTTCATTTTACATTTCGCTCTGACGAACTTCTCTGTCTCGTTCACATGAACTAATTTCCGATTTTAGTCTTAGAGAAACGCAATCGAGCCTAATATCGTGGTTAAAGTTTTTAATGTCATCGATTGAAAAACAAATGAAACTCCTACCCTCACCTGATTTGTAAAGAGGAAATTTTAGTTTAATATAAATTTAAGATACACAAGAATAAGATATAAGCTTATGTTTTTTTTTCATATAAACAAAAGTCCCGAAAATAATGGTGGTTTTTAGCGGGACTGTAAACCCCCGATTTATTACAACTACGCATTTATGCTACAACTGAAATGACAGTACATCTTTGGATACAATAATTTTTAAGGCGTATTTTGCGTCAGGAAGACGTATCCGTCTTGAAGGATCAAACATGTTGTTACATTTTAATATCTAGATTTTTAACGGATGGACGAACATTTATAATAGTTTAAAATTTCGTCTTTCAATTTGCTAATAGTTGAGTATTCCTTGGTTTGGCGGTGCTGTATTTAGTTTTCGAATGTTATTTGGTTCGTTGTATACGAAGCGTAGCAGTATGATTGCATCAGATGCCTTAAAAAAGACGCAGATATTACAACATTTGTAGGCTACTTTAATATATTAAGAATATCCAGAAATGTAAATCGTGGCAGTATCGATGAATTTATACCCAAAACATCGACTTGGTGACCTTTACGATCGTAAATAATCGACCTTTGAGGTTCATTTGAAGCCGACCGACTTCACCCACGCAGGGCTTTTCAAGCGCCCGTCGCCGTGTGGCGCCATAGATGAATAAATGGCGAGCACGACCTGGGGAGGCGGAAAATACCACAGTCCATTGATATACAAGTTCGCTGGACAGTTCTGTGATAAATAAATTATTGATAATGTCGTAAGATTGGACGATTAAAGATTAGAATTCACATTTATAGTCCAGTATTACAGCAAGTCAAAAATGTTGCTATGTCGCTTGCTTTTAAATAAGTTTGTCAGTAGGTACTGTAGGCAGCCAATGATTCATGTGTAGTTAAACTACCAAGACCCACTCGTTAACTTGGGTCGGCTCAACTTACGGTTCAACCACCATTCGGTACTCTCGTCGGAGAGGGTCAAACCTGGAAAGGACTCTGTTTCCCCGGTCATGGCAGGTGGACTCCGAGGGATGACCTTCTGGGGCTGCTGGGCGCATCTAGAAACACTCATACGTAGCAGCGGGGGTGATTGGTGACCTGTTCTCAGCCACAATTGGAACGACCCGTTCCCCGGCCACCCGATCCCGAGTGATAGTAGGGCAAAGGACTGAATTAAACTGAATTGCCGCTAACATCAGGTATACGCCACGCAAGCGACCACTCACCTGTGATCGGAAGGGAGGACAGAGAAATTCGGCTAAATCTGGTAGTGAGGGTGCGAGGCTGTCCGCTGGTTCACTTCCCAGTGCCACGCGGTAAGACGTTGGACTTTCACGGGCTGCTGGCATAGTTAGACAGTGGACTGTCTTGTACCCAAGTCTCTACGTTCACCTTACGGTTGAAAGAATGATTATATATCGTTATACCTTTCTGGGGTGACGGGATCTTCCGCAGTAGTAAACAACTTCAACGTAGGTACTGTTACGTGTCTAGGTTCAATAATTAAATTTTAAACAAAATCATTTTAAGGCTGTCACAAAAACGTAGGCCCTCGCTGGGACAACATGGAAAATTCGTGGATGAAAATCGGTTATGTGTTCTAAGCTATAAGTACTTTTGAAGCTATAACTACTTTGAACCTAACTTGACTTCATGACAACTAACTTGGTTCAGGTCCTCGACATCCGTTTCCTGTAGAGGAATGCTGCTGATCAGGGTTCGGAGTGGCTGCTCAGAGAGATACCACGGCCGTCGCGGGTTTTGGCCTTCGACCAGCAGTATATCACTGTAATACTTAGCTTTTACCTTATCGACATTCAACATTGATTGATTTTTATAGGTCCCCTTTATTAAAGTAATTTTATTAATTTAAGAAATGCGTCTATTAAACCTAAAGGTACATCAGAAAATTCACAACTTAACTAAGTAGTGCATATAGAGAATCTACAGCATTAAAGTAATCAGACAATTCAACTTTTTTGTTTACACAACTGACCAATAAAAAAGGAGTGTAATGTGTTTCTGGTTTATCTATGTATGTTTTCCGTTTCTTTATTCCACCATAACATCTAAACGCTTTAATTGATTTTAAAATGTGCGGTATTGTTAGAATAGTTATGTCATCCCGAGTGTCATAGAGTACCTTAAATGTACGAATATCAAGTAAGTAGTTGTCTATTTAGAAGTGTGTGATATTGTTAAAATCGTTATGTCACACCGAGTACCATAGGGTACCTTAACTGTCTTTAAAATATTAAGTAAAAGTTTTATAAATTTCCAGATGTTCAAATGTCAATAAATTAACATAAATATAACGTGTTTAGTGTCAACTGAAAGGTCTGATTAAATACATTCCGGAAATATATATGTATCTATATGGATAAATACATAAAACAAACGTTTTCATAAAAAAACGCAAAGAAAATACTTATAAATGCTTCACTTTCTGTAACGGCAGTCGTGTTTTTTTAATTCTTTTAAATATATTTACTTGTTGACGCTTTCAATCAGGAGGTCAGCAAAATCTAGATACAGGCCAGCTCATCTAGCTACAGGCCTTAGTTGACCTAGTTAGATAAATTTTAGGCAGGTGCCAAACACGATGTGACGGTTTCTCTGAACTGTTTCTGAACTCTGAAAAGTATCAAAAACATTAAACCTTTGCGTGAAGTTTATCCTCAAAAATATTTTTTCACAAAAATAAATAGTATAATCCGACTCCACCAGATCAATTTAATAAAAAGGGTTATTAATGACTTCTTTTTTTCCATGAGACGATCTCATTGTACATGGCAAAGGAAAATAACGGTGCAATGTACAAAACTTAGCGTTCAATATCATTGGACATAAAGGACAATTCATACGCCATATTTTTAACTTTATTGATAAAACCGCGATAACATCCTTAAAAATTGGCCATTGTTAGTTTATTTATATGTAAATTCAACTATCATAATGTATGTGAATTCTTAAAGAGTGACGTGATCCTAATGGCGAGTGATATTTCATGGTTTTGCGCGAAAGAGGCATATTTATGGTATTGACACTGACGCAAGTTGTGGGATATTCACCTGTATTGTTATCGTATATTCCTATTTTTTACTTTTTACAGATTGCGTAAAATCTTTGATTAAAAATATTTTAAATTCTACAAAAACATGATCTAGATAAGAAAAGCTCGTGGATCTAGAAATTACGTAGGTACGACTTTCAAAGATGATATGAAATTATAAAATCGAAGACTATCGCGGTTGTTTGACATTATAAATAGGATAGAAAACGAATTTACCGCGTGAATTTTGTAGCATCCGACGTTTCGGTGACGTTGCAGCCGCCGTTGTCAAGGGTAGACTACAGCCGGTGACGTTGCAGCCGCCAGTCTACCCTTGACAACGGCTGCTGCAACGACACCGAAACGTCGGGTGCTACAAATTTCGCGCGATAAATTCGTTTTCTATCCTATTTATGATATGAAATTATTTTGGACAATCCGCTCCAGGTGTAGAAATTACAATTAAAATTATATTTTGTTCTATAACGAAATTCAGTAACAATAGGCACCTATAAAGTAATAAACACATAACAAGTATTAAAAAAATATATGAGGAATCGCGACTATTTCTCCTCGAAGATGTTGAAAATGAAAGAAAATCACGATAAAATAAATATTACAATAGAAAGAAGCCCACTTTTTAATGTTTAGCCAAAAATCTAAATAAATCTTATAAAATAACATTCAATTGACAATATAAAAATACATAATCTGTATCAATACTCATTCGCAGTACAGGTGACTTATCGATGGAATTTATTGCCGGTGGATTAGCAACTTCAAACAATGATTTCTCATTTATATCAATCATAATATTTTTTTTAAATTCCGCGACAGTTCTGGTCTTTTCCAAAATTCCAGGCCTTTATCACACGTTCGATAAGGTATAATCATGTACGTATTCCAATAATCAATAGATGTTCTAATCGAACATTCCATATCTGTTATATTTGATTAAAAATAGTAGCATTACATAGAGTATTACTTTAATAATAGTTGTTAGTTATTGTTCATAATCAGATTAGGTATGAACCCAGTGATCAGTCATTTCAAAGATTATTTGTATTTTCATATATACCATATACTCTGCTATAGCGAATTAAGTGACTGCAGCAATACACAATGACAGATTTAGATACTTAAAAACCAATTACCATTGGATACTATTCCAGGTTGGTAAATAGAAACATTTTCTTATATACGGAAATGTAGTGTATACGGAATACAAAAAAAATCGTTGATCAAAGGTTCTGAGGTCCTCATCTTGAGGATCTCAGACATATTGTGGATCTGTGACACATTAACATGGATATATTCATGATTATCGAACGAACCAGACTAGAACCAGACTAGAACCCATGTTGAGCATCAGATGCCTTACTCTAGTCATTGCAGATATATATATGTATATATATTTATTTATTTATTTATTTATTTATTTAAGAATTTATTACTATGAAACATTGATTAGCTTATAAAAATAACAGTAACCGAATGGCAAACCCTTAACCTTTTGCTTATATATATATATATATATATATATATATATATATATATATATATATATATATATATATATATATATATATATATATATATATATATATATATATATATATATATATATATATGTATATATATATATATATATATATATATATATATATATATATATATATATATATATATATATATATATATATATATATATATATATATATATATTGTATATATATATATATATATATATATATATATATATATATATATATATATATATATATATATATATATATATATATATATATATATATATATATATATATATATATATATATATATATATATATATATATATATATATATATATATATATATATATATATATATATATATATATATATATATATATATATATATAATATATATATATATATATATATATGTATGTATATATATATATATATATATATATATATATATATATATATATATATATATATATATATATATATATATATATATATATATATATATAGTTATATTTGATAAGGTTTGTAAAGAAATCCGTTTATACGATAATGTTTTTATTTAAAATAAAATTAGTAAAAGCTACTTAAAAAGTAGCGAAGGAAATCCCAGCTTGTATTGGGAAATGCTTATGTTTGAATGAGATATACTTACGGATGTGCACGACTTTCGACCGTGCAATGTAAGTTTAAAGGTCCTTTTGCAGTCGACTAACGATCACTATTCATCCATATATCTCATAAATAGGGCTTATCCTTATGCAACACAAAATGCCTTCAATTGAGACGAATTAAGCGAAAAAATAAAAAATTAAACTATTGATCACTTCGGCAAAGCCGTTTTCTAAATGAAAGTGACATTACAAAATAATTCAAATTTCGAATGCTACCAACATTTAAAATATGATACAATTGGCTGAGTTTGTTATCAACGAGCCATTAAATCGAAATAAAAATAAAAAACCTCCATATGCTCAATGAAATGAAAGAAGAAACTTCAATCTGTATATATATATATATATATATATATATATATATATATATATATATATATATATATATATATATATATATATATATATATATATATATATATATATATATATATATATATATATATATATATATATATATATATATATATATATATATATATATATATATATATATATATATATATATATATATATATATATATATATATATATATATATATATATATATATATATATATATATATAATTTCTTTTTTTAAAGAATTCGTTTAAAGGATGACACTTTGATGAAAAAATAAAAATAATAAAAGCCACTTACATAGCTGGAAGGTTTTCCCGGACTGGATTGTGAAATGCTTATTTTAAATGAGATGTATGCCTGGATGAGCACCACTTTCGACAGTGCAATGTAGGTTTAATGGGATCCCTTTATCGCTAGCGAACGATCGCCCTTCATCCACATCTCAAAAACAAAGCGTATCCTTTTGCAAACCAAAATAAAATGTCTTTATTAAAGACAAATTAAAGCAAAAACAATGATAAAAATCACAATGAATCGTCTCTTAAATGCGGATTGACATACCGAAAATTCGATTTGAAATTCGAATATATCCACTCTTTAAAAGGACGATATACCATTGCTGGGCTCGCTATCAGCCAGCCATTAAGTGAAAATAAAAATAAAATACTTCATTTGCTCGTTGCCATGAAATAAGATATAAATCGTAATTTCTGGTCGAGAAATTTATACTTAAGGCTATATGATATTTACAAGAGTTCAAAACATAAGATAAAATTGTATAATATTGTTAATATTTGATTGGTTTTTTGTAAAATTTCTTTTTTTAAAGAATTCGTTTAAAGGATGACACTTTGATGAAAAAATAAAAATAATGAAAGCCACTTACATAGCTGGAAGGTTTTCCCGGACTTTTGAACTCTTGTAAATATCATATAGCCTTAAGTATAAACTTCTCGACCAGAAATTACGATTTATATCTTATTTCATGGCAATGAGCAAATGAAGTATTTTATTTTTATTTTCACTTAATGGCTGGCTGATAGCGAGCCCAGCAATGGTATATCGTCCTTTTAAAGAGTGGATATATTCGAATTTCAAATCGAATTTTCGGTATGTCAATCCGCATTTAAGAGACGATTCATTGTGATTTTTTTCATTGTTTTTGCTTTAATTTGTCTTTAATAAAGACATTTTATTTTGGTTTGCAAAAGGATACGCTTTGTTTTTGAGATGTGGATGAAGGGCGATCGTTCGCTAGCGATAAAGGGATCCCATTAAACCTACATTGCACTGCCGAAAGTGGTGCTCATCCAGGCATACATCTCATTTAAAATAAGCATTTCCCAATCTAGTCCGGGAAAACCTTCCAGCTATGTAAGTGGCTTTTATTTTTTTTATTTTTTCATCAAAGTGTCATCCTTTAAACGAATTCTTTAAAAATAGAAATTTTACAAAAAACCAATCAAATATAATATATATATATATATATATATATATATATATATATATATATATATATATATATATATATATATATATATATATATATATATATATATATATATATATATATATATATATATATATATATATATATATATATATATATATATATATATATATATATATATATATATATAGATATATATATATATATATATATATATATATATATATATATATATATATATATATATATATATATATATATATATATATATATATATAAATATATATATATATATATATATACATATATATATATATATATATATATATATATATATATATATATATATATATATATATATATATATATATATATATATATATATATATATATATATATATATATATATATATATATATATATATATATATATATATATATATATATAAATATATATATATATATATATATATATATATATATATATATATATATATATATATATATATATATATATATATATATATATATATATATATATATATATATATATATATATATATATATATATATATATATATATATATATATATATATATATCTATATATATATATATATATATATACAAATTGAACTATTGAACGAAAAGACCGACTGAATGATTGAAAAACAAACCCACACATAACTTTTGCATTTAGTTTTGATCTATTTTAAGTCTTACGCCATAAGTGCCATTGTAGACTCGATACTATTTGATCACCCATTATGAATGACTTAAGTGTTTTTTTCACCTCTTGGATACATTAGTACGTCAAACGGATATATCCTTGGCAGTTCGGCTAAAACCAGGAGTGGTTTTGAGTGTTGACATGTATTGACACTAATTCTGTTTGTTTGCATTGAAGTCGTCTGTAAAATTAGTGTTTGCATAGTGAGGAATTCCATTTGGCAAACACAGTCTAAATTGATCTTTAGGTACTTATTGTAGGTACTTGAGAAAACTAGCTGTAACCAAATTTTGGTCTTGATAATAATGATAATAACCGAGAGTTCGCTAAGATTTAAGTGATTGATTATTTTGACTTTGACCTTATGATGACGGCCTGTATTGTGACGGCCTATATGATGACGGCCTGTACTACCTCCGAGAACTTGTACTAATTTACTAATGAAATTTATTAAGTGATTGATTAATTAGAAGTATAAAATCATTCTCATGTCATTCAACATATTTTTCATGCGTTACAGGCCGGCTATTGCTTGCTCCTACTCTTTATTGAGAAGGTTTAAAATGTGCGGGATTATTATAATACTACAATATCTTACAACCAACGATATTATGAAGTGTTTAGAAACATGTATGCGTGTAAAATGAGCGTAAGCGTGTGTCTTGTTATCGCATTTGATCGAAAGAATATAAATGCAATTCCGTTAATTTTATCCCAACGGAAAATGGCGCCTCAGCCGGGAATCGAACCCGGAACTCAGGCGACATCATCACTGTGCCACCGGGCTGTGCCGATTATTATATATTGAGGCTCAAATTTAGCTAGCAAACTCTGCGGTTTAGAGGAAATCTATGAAGAAAATCACGTAATTGACTGATGTGGCGATTGTTTCATTAGTCTATTTCAGCGCTAACAAAGAAGTATGTCCTATGTGTGTGTGTATGTGTGTGTGTGTGTGTCTGCGTGTGGTGTCTCTGTGGGTGTGTATTCTTCTACGATAGCGCCCAAACGCTTAATCCGAGTGAGCTGAAATTTGGCATGCAGGCATCATCATCATCATCAACTCTTGCCATGACCAAATTTTGGTCATGGCAAGAGTTGTGATTGAAATCGGTCCACCAAGGGGCGCGCTAGTCAAACTCGATCTTGAAATATTAGACTTAGAGACTTAAATTTTATACTCAGTCGCGTCGTAGGGCCGAAACTATATTGTAAAATTTGGTTTGGAATATCTCTCAAATAAGCGACACTAAAAAAACACCGTATTTAAAAAAAAATATACATCATATTGGAAAATAGCCGTTTTATTACCACGGAAATACTACAAATATACTACATTTGCTATCATAATCACTTAACATAGTCACTATTGGGTGGGATTAAGCGGGGTGGGTATCCGGAAGGATTTGGGGGGAGGGGGGCTTGGGGGGTAGAGGGCGGTTGGGGGGTTTAAGAATTTGGTGCTAGCGGGGAGGCCTTATATGCTTACCGGGAAATTATTGGGGTGACACAACCGATTTTTTATTACTTATTCTAGATTCGAATAAAACATCCGAAGTGGTTCACTTGCCAGGAAGTGCGTATATTATAAAGACACAGATAAAGCTTATCAGGCATGTTTTATATGCCAACAAACTGTGCGATAAAAAAAGAATCATCTCAATGGGTTATGAATACGGTAATCGGTAACATTATATTTATCATTCATCTAACATTATTTCGCAAACAGTGATATCTCGCGGAACGGATACTATTGTAAAATTTACCTCATTAGATAGCCTCTTTGTTTATTTTTCTATTTTAATACTTTGCTTAAATTTTTATTTTTTATTGTCAGATGTTTTGCCGATCGTACAAGTCGATCATCGTGAACGAGTGTTATTGTGGAAGCTGCCAAATCAGTCACTAAAGTCATTTTTCCCGCATATGGTTTTCTTGAAGAAATAGTTTAAAATATATTTTTTGTATGTGTTTTTCTGAAGATTCAAGTTTATGTGAAAGCTTGTCTGAGCTGAGTATGTTCAACGCCCAACTAGCGTTTTCGGGATTGAAAATGGTGTTCATGATTGGTCTTTTGATATTTTTGTTAGAATCGTATATGCATGTTCATGATATTTTTGTTAGAAACGTATATGCATGTTCATGATATTTTTGTTAGAATCGTATATGCATGTTCATGATATATTTGTTAGAAACGTATATGCATCGCGAAATGGCCCCTAATTTCGAATATTTTAGTGATACAGTGGATATATTATTTATTTACCAATAGTTTGTCATTTAGTCTTTGAATTTCGACGGTTTGCCCTTTTTATTAAATTAACTGTTTTAGTTCATTCAACAATAATAAACCAATAAAAATCATTGATATTAAGGGATACAACTAATAATAAAATTAATATTCATACAGGTTAGCTCACAATATATGGAAAGGATCAAACTTTTAGGAAATCCACAATGATCCGTTTTTAATTGTCGTAGCCTTTACTTGCTTGCGTCTACAATATTAAAAAGTTATGATAGTGATCAATTACCGATTACCAATGAGTGTGTCTATATTTATTTTTAATATGTCTGCCAGAAATGTTAATAGCAATGTACAGTGTCGGTACATCAGTGCTTGATTATCTTATCGCTTATGTGCGACACTAAAATCAATCCTAATAAATTATTTCGCATTTCGACTTCAGACGTTGCTGAATCATGGCCTAAACATTTTTATTGCGGGATTTAAGAAGATATGCCAATATCATGAAATTCGTCCATTTCGAGCGCTCATAGTCCCATAGTCTTTTCGTCCATTATTTTGTTGCGTAACTTTTTGTATTTTTTATGCTCTCACTATTTGGGATCCTGATGTCGGTTAATACAAGAGTTGAAGGATTCATTTCACAGCTTTGAAATAAGTTCTCTTGTACTATTATTTCAGGGTCATTGCAAAATAGATCTATTCAAATTATTTTGAATAAGTTTTATTTTATTTATTCATTTATTTTTATTTGCAGCATGAAAAAGTACAGAAAAAGATACATATCTTAAAATTGCATATTACGCTTATAACTATATATTTATTAATGTTCATGTATGATACATGGCGCAACCTACTAAAATCCTAGTTATTTTCGAAAAATAATCGCCTTAGACGTTTAAAAGGCAATACAATTAAAATAAAAAATAACGAGTTTTAGAATTAGAAAGTATATAATTATTTTTACAAAATTATATATTTCTATTTCACGAAGTAAAATAATTTACAGTGCAAGACAGAAAACAAAAACGTTGAATGAATAAAGTATAAGAATTCTAGGATTGGCAAAGCTACTCATCAGTACGAGTTTTTTTAACTTGAACTTATCATAAATATTAGAGAAAACTTTTTGCAAAATATTAAAAAAAAAAAATACTGTGTTAGTATAAGTATTGAAATTACTGAAAACTTCCTAGATTTCTGATAATAAACTATCCCTTACAAGCCTGCTATTTGCTACTTCAATACGTCTTTGTTGTCAAAGCAGTTTTCGAAGCTCCTTAACATGTTTTTCATTGTCGTAACTCCTTTCATATTTTTCAAACGTCGGGTTCTACAAACTTCACTCGGTAAATTCGTTTTTATCCTATTTATAATATCAAACAACCGCGATAGTCTTGGATTTTATATCTTTTTCGTTATTCTTAAATGCTAAAAAAGTTCCAAAACCTGAAGTACTAGAGATGCGCGTGTAAAATTAGACGTTGAGAATAATATGGATGGGCTTAATAAATAAAGAGATGCTATTACTGAGTCCTTTCCTGGCTAGCTTCGTTAGCTTATGTAGGTTAGTTCCGGTGTTATGCGTACTGTGGCCAGCCACACCATGAGCCATACATTAAGTCTGCGTTGAAAATTATGTGCTATGGACAGCTATTATGTGCTTTTCCCATTTTAGAACACATTACGTCAACATTCCAAGCCTAGTTATTTTTCACTCAACAGCTTGAGTTTAACATCCTGTAAGTGGTACTACAACCTTGGAGTATTCCGCATGGTACACACTTGTCATTATTAAGGGACTTGTGTTACTTTTCCGTCTACTCGGAGATTCGGGATAGGTCGTCTTGACGCTGACAATGTTTGAGAAAAGCGTCGGCAAAAATCGCCGTATCATCGCCGAGAGTGAATAGTATGGGGCCCAGAACTGAGCCTTGTGGTACTCCGCTTAGAGCAAGTCTGTCGGTATAAATGTAGTCACTGGTGCGAACTTGGATCATTGTCAATAGGTAAATGTTCTTTTTTCTGCATAAACATAACAAATAAGAAATTTAGCGTAGTCAGAATATCGCGATACAAATTTTCTGACCTATCTACCTTAATACTATCGATAATTTATAATAATGGTATCTGACTCATCGTTTAAAGAATATTCATATTGATATTCATTCTCGGAAAATTTGATTTCGCAATTTGTGCCACGATCGCAAGTTAATTTCAATACGATCACATTAATTTTCTGATAAAAAATCATGCATTTATGTTTTTAACCAGTATATTGTTCATTATTCCCAGGTATTGAAAACATCGGAAATGGAAATTTATAACTCGCAATGACCTAACTTTTTAAGATAGGGAAAAAATATTCTACTGGGGCTAAGATTATATTGATAGGATATATTATTCTGTTTATTACGCTAGGGCCAGCTTGACCCGCACACAAGGCTGGCACGAGGCGTCTTTCATTTATATTTAAAAAATAAAAATTTAAAATGAAAATGCCTAAAGTTAAATTTTATTACGTTTTAGAAAATTTATAACCAGAAAATAGTAAAAAATATGCTGTTTGTCCGTCCGGCTGAAGAACGTGTTGTTAAACAAGTTCTTTATTGTGTGAATGCTCAACTTCTGAAAACTCTTTCGCCAGTCTCTTTTATTCATCGATGGCAAGAGCCTATAAGCTTTAGAGTTCCACATCTGAAATGGACCGGACTGCCATACAAACGGATGATGAGAAATTACACTTTCATCCGTATTATTGGGTCCGAATGCGTTTCGTTGGGTCCGAGAGCTTTTTTTTTGAGGTACTTTTGACTAGGTATACATTTCATTGATCATGTAATCTTATAATTATTATATAAATTATTTAATAATTAATATAGGGAGGTTTAACACATCTTACATGACCTTTCCTGACAATAGCACATCTAACTAGGCGATAATTTGGCCCGTCTCTAGATGTGCATATTTTTAGGCAATTTTAAGAAATTAAATGGTTTTTTTTTAAATAAATTATTTGGACCCACCACCTGTATATACACATAAATATACCAATTTTATAAAACATATAGCTATGTATTAAATATATACATTTATAGTTGAAATTTAATAAAATTTAATAAAGAAAAATAGATAAGTGATACTAAATAAATTGTCGTGCGTTGCGAAGAAGTTGATCAGATTTTACATATCTCTTGTTAAGTAGCCATCTATTAAGGTTTGCTTTAAATATCTTTATGTTAGGATAAATTTTCATGTCTTCACTTAGGGAATTATATAATTTTGGGGCTATGTAGAATATATGTCTCTGGGCAAATGTTGTCCTGACTGACGGAATTATATAATTGATACTCGCGGACATTCTTGTGTTCAGATTGTTTTGAGTTCGGGCATGGTCATCTCTAGATTTGTAGAATGCAAGAAGCTGTTTAGCTGATAGCACATGGGATATAAAATGAATGATTGTCACTTTCTACCATGAAACTACAAATCGAGCCTAAATGTAAGACCGATTGAAATGTCTTAAAACTAATTCAGATTAGTTTATGTGCGACAGGTAGTTTTTGTACGGGAAAAGATACGATCGTTTATTTTACATTCCGCTCTAACGGAATGAATGAGACTGTCAAAAACTTTAATTTTAGTATTTAATTGTATTAATTTAACTGCACTTATACTGTGAATTTTGAAAAGGGTTATATGTATACTATTATATCAGTTTATGATATTATTTTTACATGTCGCATACTATTACCAATATTTTGTCATTAACGCTGTTTACTTATCAGCGCCTATTTAAAACAGATTGTTTTTCTCTATTTAATAAGTCAATGCAATAATGATTTTCAAATAAACGCAGTTTGTATACATGGCGTTTCACGCCAAAGCGGCCCTTTTAAGTGAAACTGGTTTGACTTAGTCTCCTAACTCTCACGTTAATTATCATTCCATTTGCTGTTCAATTAACTAAGCAAGCTGTTACGGAATAAGCCCTATTGTTAATAGGAATGGAAATGTACCAGTAGAAGGCTGAGATATAAGTACTAGGGTAGTTCAAAACATTTTTTAAATGTTTTTAAAAGAAATAATAGATTTAAAATCGGGTTCTTCTTTTAATATTGAAATATTTTATCACAATTTAGGAACATGTAGCCTTTTTCACTGTGTCAGCGGAAGAAATATATTGAATTTAACTTGACCATACTGTTTCCTGAGGTTTTTATTATGGTTGTCTAAAACATAATATGCCTAAAGATGCTGAATATATGCTCAGCGTAATATTAAAATTGTGAATTTCTGCTTTTTAATTTATCATTTGTAATTATTTTTTTTATCACTTGACTATTCATATATTGCTTTCTAAGCATTAAATGGTATGCCTTTGATCGATATAGCCTTTTGACTATTTGATTATTGAATATTTTAAATAAATTGTTTGTAATAATGTTTTTCAGTGATTACTGATTACTAATTTTTAAATTTACATTTTGGTTATATTTTCCTTTTTCAAAATTATCCAAATATTGCATATATCATTATCTATACTGTCATTCAGTGCAGCAATCATTGTAGTGTGATTTTAATCATTGATTCAAGCTGTTATTGTATTCAATATTTCACTGATTGTCATTATTCTCTTACTATTTGTAAAACACGATATTAATTCTATTATCGAGCTTCTATGTATTAGGCCTCTAGTGCTTAAAATACTGTTTTTGGATTCAATAAAACAAGACGATGATATGAGCTTCTTGTTAACCACCATAGAGTTATGAAGCACGATTTCCTTTCAATTCCTTTATGATTTTAAAATCATAATTATTGATATAGTAACAACACCTAACCTAATTGGATCGCACGATACGGCTCCACTAAGGTAGGCTAATATAGGTATATTTGAATACTCCCTAATGATAGAATAAAACAAATCATTCGAAAATGTTACATGAAACCAATTAAAAATTATCAAAACTATAAAAATATAATTAAATTACAAAAATCAATGAAATAAGTGAAATAATAAAATAATAATTTAAAACTATTGAATTTTATAGAAGTATTTATGCAAATACAATATTATCAATCAACATTCAAAGAAAATAATAGATCAATCTATCTAGCTATATAAATAATAATAGACAACATTTTTACAAAAAGAATAACCGACTCCATTTTTTTTAATAAGTACAGCAGCCATGCCATGGTGATACTTAGAATGGTCTATCATAATTGAATGCGTATACAACATTTTATGTATGTGCTGTTGACCGTTTAGGAGTTCCCTCGTTGGAAGCCAACCCTGGGTACCGCAGTCCTTGGTGAAACTTAGAACGGGCTGTCGTAATTGAATACATATACAAAATTTTGTGTCTGTGCTGTTGACCGTTGAGGAGTTCCCTCGGGTACTCCTCAACGGGAGCCAACCCTGGGTGCAGCAGCCATGTCATGATAAAACTTAGAACGGGCTATCCTAACTGAATGAGTATACAAAATTTGGGGTATGTGCTGTTGACCGTTGAGGAGTTCCCTCGTCGGGAGCCGACCCAGGGTGTAGAATCAGGTTATGTTTACCATAAAAATAAATAAATTGTCATCGAAATTGAACCAACATGTAAATTTTCAATTTCATATGATAATATTTGAGGAGTTTCCTCAATTTCTCATGGATGCCATCATCATTTCAACAGGATGTTGATAAAAATGGGACCAATCTGTAAGTATATTCTTTCGAATAAAAAAAGAATTTTCCAAATCGGTTTATAAATGGCAGAGTTCTGAGGTAACAAACATAAAAAAAAGATACAACCGAATTGATAACCTCCTCCTTTTTTTTGAAGTCGGTTAAAATGTAAATGTTTGTTTGTTCCGAATTATAAATCTTCGAAAGTTCTTCACTAATTGCTTGACGTTGCTTTTGACAAAATGTTGCATTCGAATACGAGCGCGTTTTTATATTTCTATTATATAGTACAAATGTCATACATGTGACAGGTAAAAATAAAAATAAAAAAACAGCACTGTTTGAGCCACAGCAACACGTGGCACAGCTAGTAACAAAAAAGTATCCTGAGAGATACAAATGACAACAATAATAATCATTACGCATGACAATAATAAATAAGTATGATAGGTTGAAATAAAAAGAACAAGCTTCCCTGTCTCTTTTCTCTCTGTGTGACCAACGACTGGGTTAATCTTTTTTTTATGTATGCCTTCTGCATTATTACCGGGTACATCTTGAATATTACTGAAAAGTTACAGAAATGTCTTTGTTCATGGGTGTCATTAAGTTTGGGAACCTTGTGATATCTATTTGTAATCAATCTGGTTTTAATTATATGCTTTGTTTAGCTGTTCAATTCTTTATGGGTATGATAGTATAGTATTATCGTTTTTTAGCTTAATATTTGCTGTGCGTCAAGAACAAAGTAATCACGAAATAGTTGTTCGGGCGGGTATCTCAATGGTTTTCTGTTGATAACTCTTAACAGCGCCTTCTGAGCTTTAATAAGCGGATTTTGGTGCAATAGTGGTGCACCACTCCAGCCAAGTATCCCATATTCAAGCGCGTAATAAACTACTTTTAATACGATACCAGGAAATATTATATAGTCGAAAGTGAGGCTTAGTAAATATCAGGTGTAATGTATGCACCTACGCTTTAAACTATTCAGTAAAGTAGCCCCCACTGAAAAAAACTTGAAAAACCTTTATTTGAAATCTGAATAAAGAGAAATATTTCCAAACATATTTTAGATGATGCCAGATAGCTTTGTCTACGTTTTACATATTTTAATTATTTGATTTTACTTTTACTTTCCTAGTCAACGGTTAGGGAATGTATTGTGAATACAATTTTTTTTTGTTTAAGATGAAGACGGAAAAATATTAATTTTTTGCTTCTTTTATCTATAGTCTCCGCGGAGTTTTAAAATTTGATTTCTTTAAGTAGATTATAGTCTCGTTACATTTAATCTGCGATGATCCTTTACCACCAGCATAAACGTATGCTGCAATAATCAGCCAGTAGGGCCACGATGAAGTCGGCCAAGTTTATGGTTTCAATATTGATAGTGACTTTAGAACGTGCTTATAGTCGCAGTTTGAAATAAACTTAAACGTGCTTGTTGCGCGCTTTACATAATGCTATTTTACATATTTTGAATTACTGTATATTATAGAAGTGGTTGAAAAACTGCCGTGAATGCGATTTTAAAGTCATTCTCGTGATAAATTCAAGAACCACTGCACATACCTATTCTAATTTAATTTACTATGTTGGTTATGCTATCTTTCAAGAAAGTTGAAACTGTAGAGACCATCACAATTTGTAAAAACAGAACTAAGCAGTGACGAGTTAAGTTAATTGAGTAGATAGAAAATTGCCACGTATGAGACTTTTACGTTTTAATCTTAAAACTAAAGGGATGACCTTTACGTCTGTTTTACAATCCTTTACTTCCACAAATCTTGCCTAATTTCCTGAAAACCACATCTTCTGATTTCTAAAATATTTTATTTATTGACGTAATAACTTCTTTTTCACAGGTTACCACAGCTTGCCGTCTCAGCGAAGATATTGTGCCTCCTGATGGTGAGTTGATTGATATTTAATAATAATTTTGAAGTTCTAAAAAGCAATCTAAATTGTGATATTGATTGTAATTGCTAATATTGCTAGTATATCGCAAGGACACCCTTGGATATCCCCAATTTAGCGTACACTCAATCTAAAAAAAAAAGAATTATATACATGCAAGTATTTCATCTCGGCATTATTTTTAAAATTATGTTTTTGACAAATTTTATTATGTTTAATATGGTTTGGCAGGCAATAGACTTAAAAATAAGCTTCCCCTGAACGTAACATTAAGTTAACTTCCTAATCAAAATGACTACATTATAAATTAGGCTGATGTTAGAGTAATTAGCATATTATAGCATATAATTAGCAAAACATGCCCCATTACCGACCTAATTTATAAAAAATATTTATTTGGATTAGAAAATCAACTTAGCATTACGATGAACTGTGCCTATTTTAAAGACTGCATAAATAGCAATCAATCAATCAATCCACATCAATTTATTTTATAAATCGCCTAATTTAAAAAAACGCTGAAATGAAAACTGTTAGGTGATTCGATTTTTTTTAAACCGATTGTAGAAATTATGCAACCAGATCAAAGCTGGCCCACTGTGATGCTAAGAGTTATTCTCTGTTTTCAAATTGCTTTCGAAGGCACGCAACCTGAAGACTTTCGTCATCCAGCATAATGGAGCACATCGCCTGTCCCTATTCAGCATAGAGGAGCACACATAATACGAAAAAAAGTCCAGTTCGCGGTTAGGTCCAGCCTTTAATTAATTGAATACAGCGGCTTCTCCAAATTAGCAGAAGTTAGCGATCTTCAGCAGTAAGCTAGATTATTCAGCTTTAAAAATAAAGCAGTATAATTATATTTCAAGAAAAATAATCTTACTAGAAGTAGGAGTGGCAGACGTATTTGCCGTGTGGCGGCCAAATAAAAAGTAAAACTGTCAGCTAGCAGATTTAGCTTGGTCACTCTAGTTGTGTTATAAAGCGACTCCATCTTATACCATAGAGTCACGCGGCCAAGTGTGCGCAGTTTACACTGGTTAGTATTGAGAAAAAACCGAAGGGTTAACTAAAATAAAACTATGGTGATTATTTTATGTGTTTATTAGGTTATAATAAAATTGGAACATGAAGCCTAATTAACTGATTTTATTACTCCGTACAAAAAACTAGCATCATACACTTACCCTACGATGTGGGTAGATGTACGCACTACTACTATAAGGTAGGGGTGCGCGCGTAGACTAACCCGGAAGTGAAATTAATATTAGGCATAAACAAAAATATTTAAAAAGCAATTCAAAATTCACATAAAATTTTAAGAAGCGAAAATTTTGCGAACCCTTGGGACATTTACCCTCCGCACACTTACCCCGAAATTCTGCAACCAAAATACGCCAACAACGCGCTAAATCTGTTAAAGTTAATTCACTCTAGGTTTCTTCAATAAACACAAATTTCGTCGCCACCAAACCAATAAAAATATATCGCAGCGCTTCAGAGATGCGTGATGCAAAATTGAAAGAAGAAAGAAAATTATTAACCCCTTGAGTATGATACGACCAAATCTGGTTCTGAAACAATTATCCGTTGAGTATGATACGACCAGATCTGGTTCCGCGTTTTTTTCACTTCTTTGACGTTCTCATATTTATTCATAATTATCTAATTGTTTTACAAAATGATATTTCAATATTCTATATTCGAAATTTCAATGCAATCATTGTGCAGTTGTTCTTTTTATGATTGGTGTAGTAGTTTCGTAGTTATAGTACTTTAAGGTCGATGTCGCCGAAAATCCTGCAAGAGACAGATGCATCCATGAAAATACCCATTTACTCCAAGGGTTAAATAAAAAACTTTCTACCCTGTACAAACAAGATGGCGCGGAGGAGAGCAGCCATAGGCGTCTTATTCGTCGGGCATGCGGGTCGCCGCTGACGTGACGGGAAGAGGGGTTTGTTATCGTCTCTAATTTAGTTGTAAGTAATGCTGTGCACACAGACCACGTCCGACTGCACATACACAGCACTTCGATATACATATATTAGCTAGATATCCTTTGCCCGTAAAACATGTGACAGAGAGAGTATTAAATTCAACAATATGCGAGAGAATAATACACCAATATTTTTCGCGGCAGTTCTCACACTGGAAACGGTCGGGTGTCTGCCATCGGACTGCGACCAAACTACTACTGGCCGGCTTTCAGTAGTGGTTTTGAAAGGGTTATTTTCGAGCGCGAAAGGCCCATATACGGGATTATATATCGATGACACAGCAGAGCTGAATAAGGCGGCTCTTTACAGTAAATTTAAAATATTGGATACTTCAGGTATTTGGGACGTAACCTATTTGACCGTGTTATTCAGAACGTTATATTCAACGTTGATCAACTATGCAATACTTCTTTAACGAAATAGAATTTGCCGATTACAACCCCCAAACTCACTTTTTTGAATGTCAATCTCTGAAGACGAGACGTACTCTTATAGATCTTCTCCTCATTAATTCGCTCTTTACCCATAAGCTTGGCTGCCCTGATAAGCTTAGTTGTTTCCTGCTGAACGTTCCGTCGACCCACAGAACTTGTCGTTGTGATGTGTTCCGCCCGCCGCATTGTTCAACCAATAACGCACAATTCTCGCCGGTGCCCCCTATAATGCGCTCATATGTGAAAATTGTAAATTGCTTTGATGGTAAGCACCTAAGTAAATCATAATTCAAGCAACTCACCTCTGCAAAAATAACGGATTAAAAACTAAACTGAAATTAAAATAAAATATTTAAGGTGCTAGAAGTGTATTACAATGTAGGTAAATAATAATCAGTATAAAACGTTTCAATTTTCATATCAAGTAACTCAATGCAATATTACCTCTAGTATGTAAGACTGATGTAAATCTGTTGATTTTTTTTAAATAAAGAGAGAAAAAAAACTCGGCTACGTAAAATTTTCCCAAGGCGTTTACTATTTGCTTAAAATTGTTGTTTTGCACTCATCAACCCACGATATTTTTAGCAGCATTACACTCGATCGCGTAAACGGATAAACTAGAAGGACATTGTAAACCGCATAGGTAGACATAATACAATCTCGTTAAAAAAAACCAACAAAATTAACACTTCTGCACAGTTTGCAGACGTTCAATATTTGCTCTTGGCAATGCCGAAAATGCAAAGAACAAAGCCAATAAAACAGTGTACGTGTATTTGGCGTTTTTATCGCCGCGATTCGATAAGGCCAATCATGTCGCTTTAACAAGTAATAAAATGTCTATTCGACGTGTTTTGGACGCTGAAAAATGGCTCTCAAGGCGCGGTAACAGGTAAAATGCACTACTTGTCAGACTGATATTATCCTTCTTATAATAGCCAAGCTGCTTATATAATACACAGGATGAGTATTTTCTTTCAGCACCCGAAAAACGAATTTTATGTACTTGATTCGAGTGAAAAGTTATACCACGAGGATTGGTGTTCCACGAGAAAGAGTCCATGATATAATCTCTTAGGATTTTCGATTTGAAATAATTATTTATATTTGATTTCTGAAGAAAAAAAATGGAAGACTATCGTTGTTGTTTGACATTTTAAACAATATAATAACGAATTACAGAGTGAAGTTTGTAGGTCCCGATGTTTCGGCGATGTTGCGACCGCTGTTTTTTTTTTTTTTTTTTTTGAGAATTAATTACTATAAAACATTGATTTCCTTACAAAAATAACAAAATAACAGGTAAACAAATTATTTTATTCTGTCACCCAACTGGGACTCTCCCGTTCTAGCTAGGGTGGACTGGTCTCTAATATTACAATCAATTATGTACAAGTTTTATTAAAAATAACAGCTAATAACTTGATTGTAATATTGGAGTCCTGTCCACCCTAGAACGGGCGAGTCCCAGTTGGGTGACAGAAACAAATAAGCAAAAGGTTAAGGTTTTGCCATTCGGTTCCTGTTATTTTTATAAGCTAATCAATGTTTCATAGTAATTAATTCTTAAATAAAATAAATAAAATAAACAACACTAAATTGCCCAAAAATGTGGTCTTCAAAAAAAAAAAATAATAAAAGATAACATAATAAATGAAATGCAGTTCCATTATATAATCGGCTATAAATATAATATATAATTCGATTAAACAATATAAATAAAGTTATATGTGAGAAAAGAAAGAAACAGTCATTATTATTTAATATATGTAATATAGAATTTAATATAAAAATACCTAGTCAAAAACAGTACAATTCATTGTCAAAATAATATATAACAACAAAGTCAAATAATTTTTGGTAGTTAGTTCAATGTTAAAATACACTCAACATACATGTTTAGAGATGTTAGTAATTTGTGCACCTAAGATTCATTAAACTGTTATTTCTAATATTTGATGTATGTTTAGCCTGTCATGATTCGATAACCATTTCTTTAATTTATTTTTGAATTCCCTAAATGTCAAATTCTTTTTCACTTCCATATTGATCAGTTTGTAAAATTTCGGCGTAATGAATGCGTAATGTCTTTGTCCAAATGATGTTTTCATTCTGGGTATTATTAAGCTATTTTCTAAAACTTATCTCGTTGGTCTTCGGTTCTGAATTATTCCTAAATTTGAGTTATTGTCCAAAAATAGCTTTAAGAGGGAAGTTTTTAGAAAAAGTTGCCTACAATCAAGGACTTTAGCTTCCTTATAAAGTTTATTAGTGATATAGCGATGTGGTCTACGTAGAATAATTGTTAATATAAATTTCTGCGCAACTTGCAATGGTTCTAGCAATATTTTACCACATCCACCCCATCTAATTATGCCGTAAGTAATAAACGATTCACATAAAGCATAATAAACAGTTTTTAGTGTTTTGGAATCTAGAATATTCCTCAGTTCTTAGAAAACATATCCAAGGATTCGTACCTTCGTAGCCACGTTATGTATTTGAGAGTCCCAATGGAGAAAGCAATCTAGAGTGATGCCTAGATATTTCCAAGATTTACCAGGGTAGACTCAGTCTACCACGGGCAACGGCGGTTGCAACATCGCCGAACCGTCGCATGCTACAAACTTCACGCGGTAAATTCGTTTTTATAATATTCTGATGTCGATGTCGGCGACTACCTTTTTAAAATGTTTCGTAATTCTAACCGTTGTTCGTCCTTCATTTTGCGACACGGATAGACCTGCAAGAAGCATAAACACTGTGTGAACGTTTTGTTTACACTTAACACAACACCTTCTGCATTTGCTAGTTTAAAAATGTAAATTAGCCATTATATAAGTGTCGTATAATTATCCCAGTTATATAGTTATGTAAGTAGTTATGTTCCTCAAATAGACATTTTTTTAAAAAGATCTTACCTGATTATGTAGTTATCTATTTATAAGATTATTGTAGACACCTAGTATTTAAAAAAAATAAAAATGATTATTGATAATAACACTTTCGAAGTTTACTAAGTTTTTACCAAAATTTGCCCAAAAATCAGTTGGTTTACATTCTAGTGGAGTTTTGCAAAAATTGCTTTGAAAAACAAATAGTTTTGAAAGATTTCACACCCATTTGGAGGATTCATCAAATTATTGACTTTTAAATTGACATTGGATGGATATGTATATTATAAATATAGGAATCTGAAAATGAAATGAAAAATGAAATGAAAAATACCTTTATTGTACCTACTAACAAAAAAAATTACATGGGTAAAGAAAAACTTAAATTCTATTTTAACTTAGTACAAACGGCGGGCTTATCGTTTCACGATTTCTTACAGCCAACCGTGTAATATTAAATAAAAGTATCAATACAGCTCACATAGGTACATAAACATATACACATAAATATACATATACATACATCCAAATATACATACATACAAAAAAAATATAATTTATAATATAATATATGTATATTATAATAATAAATACATAGAAACTACAGATAAATAATAATAAAAATAACTGCTTATATAATGAAAATGACTGCGGCTCGTTTTTAACTACTTTTATCAACGTAATTTTCATAAGATATAGAAGATTATTAAATACAATTTTCCTTACATTAAACATTAGGCTTTTATCTACTTGTATAACGTTTTTATGAAAACGATTACTTTTTATCTTGATTATTTGATTTAGGATGGTACTCCTCCTTAATACGCTGGTGAGTAGGCACATTTTTGCACAATGCTCTTGTGCAAATATAGGGTGGTCGTGTGAAGTGCGTAAGTCTTACATGTGACGTCATGAACTGTTTAGGCGGGAATTTGCATTTGAGTGTGAAGAGTAATCTCGGTACAGTCTGCCAACTTTGACATAGGTTAAATTGGTTTTCTACAATTAAATGTGTATGAAAACAATACAGGGATTTAAACCCTATTGGTGAAACCTTGCTGTCTGTCCAACCGCCAGTATGTCCTCGATGTCAACATAGACTGTATATAGCCGTATTGCATTATGGTAGGGCAGCTAGCGACCAAAAAGTGCAATAGTTTTGTAAAAGCTGATACTTTTAGATCAGACAATATTCTAACCATAAAATGCTGGTGTAGAGTCAGCAGGCCGGATTCCGGGACAGATTCCTGGCGCTGGCGTACTAGGAAAGGTGTAATTCTAATTAGTACCCTTAAAGTGTTTTGGAAAAGCTGAACAATCATCAGTAGACAGCGGATGCAATAAAGAACTTGAAACAAATGGTCAGACTGCTGAACCATTAAACGCGTGGTGTCAGCGTTACTCCATACATGTCACAAAAATGAAGCATGTAAATACGCCGGTACGTATTTGTAGTAACTATGTATCACGCATTGGTCTAATGTGCCGCGCAATTTAATGGTCTTCATTTTTGTGAATCTATGAAGTAATGCTGACGCCACGCATTCTATTGCTAAGCAGTCTGACCATTTGTTTCCAGTTATGTATCGCATACTCTGTATACTGATGAATTTTCAGCTTTTTCAAAACACTTTAGGGGTACTAATTAAAACTACACCTTTCCTACTACGCCAGCGCCAGGTGTCCCGGAGTCTGGCCTGCTGAACCCACCCCAGTATTCTATGGCCAAAATACTATCGGATCTGAAAGTATCAGCTTTTACAAAACTCTTGCACTTTTTTGTCGCTGCCTCTTGTACTATAAGCGGCTCATCGACGTCAATCTATAGAGATTCTTCGATATCTGTTTATTTTTTTTTAGTTTCCTGCTTAATCGTATCCTTATAAAGCGTGTAAAAACACTGTGACCACTGATATTTTTTTCCATAAGAAAACTTCAATGAGGAGTTCGAATGTTACTCGAGTTTAAATCCCTTATTAGTAGTATATAAAAATCGATAAGTTACAAATATCCACTCGATGTTATACTAAGGATTCGTCCGAGTAGTCGATCAGTTCGATTGGCGATTTTGCCGACAAATTGTTGTTATTAGTGGCACTATTAAGGCGAACGATGGCGGCGTTCGTCTCCTCATATTGTTTTTTCATCGATAAGAGGCGAGATGCCTCAATTCAGGCTTAATATCTTTAATCGGCAACGTGATCGCGATGAAGGGAACAACTCAATTAAAATATTCGTTTTTATGGAAGCTCGCCACACTTCAAAGGCTATAATTTGTGGCGTGAAAGCGCACTATTAGGTCTTGTGTTCGAGCATTGGCGACTGGCGGTGAAACATCAAGGAAATTGGAAAAATTGAGATAATGCTGGAACGGTACTTTTAGACTGAGAGCTAATAGGCCCTGTTGCATTTCGGCCACTAAGACCCATGTTGTATAAGAGTCGGCCAAACTCACGGGTCGACACCCATCCGGCGACATCCACACAGAAGTGCGAGCCAGGGTAGAACTCCGGTCTGCGGGTCAGTTTCCCCTATTAATCAGACTTCGGGCACTCCTGGACGGTCTGCGCACCGTGCGGCGTCAGATAATCGATTGTGCATTCCTACTGATAGCCGAGGGAGTCTGGAAACAATATTGTTTCCTATAGCGCGGGGGTGGTTGTTAACCTTGCAACAGCCTGGCAAAGGATGCCATGGTCTGCGATAGATTCAGTAGACCCTGTATCAACGCTATGTAAGGGATAGGATCGCGCAAGCGACCTAGAACCTGTAACCAATCGGAAGACCAGAGTAATCTGGTAGCAAATGGAAGTAAGGTCGCGAGTGTCGGCCGGATGAGTGATTAACCTAGTTATCTCGCGGTAAGGCGTTGGATTCTTAGGGGGGAGTGGCGTTATTATAGACAGTGGACTGTTTTTGTCCCAAGTCTTCTACGCTCACCTAACGAGAGACATAGCGATCTAATATCGTTAAAACTAGTACTAGTAGTCCTTGGTAGTGGTTGTCTAAAATTTATTTACTTATTATGGCATTATACATACAGAGTTTGCAACAAGCGTAACACAAACCGTAGGTAATATCTACACTTTATCATCGAATAAAATTTAAGTTAAAATATAATTAAATTTTAAAATATTATTAATTATATATTTTTACAATTCAGTCGTACCATCCACTCATTTCTCTTATTAAGATATAAAACATCAAAGCACAAACCTAGGTAAGCGAGACGGTCACGAATAGTTTACCTCTAATTTCTAAATCGGTTTTAGCGAGTCTACGTTTGACAAAGTTACGGTATATTTTAAGGTCATAATAACGACCGTAAATCATTTGTGTTTTCCTTTAAACAATAGCAACTGACATTATTGCTTTGTTTGTGTATGAACTAATTTTAAATAGTGTGCTGTTTTAGTGGAAATGTTGTTTTGGATTGATGTATAGTTTTTTAAACAAGTTTACATAAATTTCCACGAGATTTTTCATATCATAAAGCGATGGAATTTTTATAGAACCTAACTATTTATGATGACATCATGATCTGATATCATGACGCAATCGAATGCTTTTGAAAGGTCGCAATAATATCACCTGGATGTTAAAGATATTTAACTGTTTGTTTATTTGAATATTTTTCATGTACTGTAAGTGAATTGATTTAATAGTAGGGTAAAATATATATCATCTTCGCGGGTCTACAGTTGCTTTAAATATATAATATAAGTAAAAATTAAGAGTGATTTTCAGAAAAACATCTGAAAATGACTTCAAGCTGAAGCAGAGACGTTTCAAAACGTCCATCGAGCTATGAGATACGTACAAATCGACTTTTTGGGACGGATGGACGATATTTCGAACACTTACCATAAAAAATATTCAATAAATACATTTAAAACTTTTTAGACTTTTCCTGCCGACCATCCCCTCTGAAACAAAAAATTTCTAAAACTATCCACGTATTAGTGAACGATTGATAATTAATATCACTCTGAAATCAGCATGAAATGCAGAAGTTTTAAAAATAGTTTTGCAGTCTTCTGTCATACATTTTTATAAAGTAATATGCTTTCAAAAATTAGTTTTTAATTCCTAACGAACAAAATTATTTTACTTAAACATATTTTGTTTTTATAATATTAAGATTAGAAAAAAAACAAATTTACAGAGTACATAATTAATAAAATCAATCGATCTAATTCTAGCATAAAAAACTAGCGCGATGGCCATACCTTGAAGAGATGTGGGCTCGCTATAAATATATCAAGGTCTGGCGCTGCCGAACATAGCGCATTTATGTGCCGAAAGGCACGTGTAAGCAGACTCCATCGACCTAGGTTGGTGCGCGAGGACGGCTCCGCAAATAGATTATAAGAGCGAGCACGATTATAACTATCCGGAACAAAGGGAAAAAACCTTCGCTAGCATGCTAGGATTATCAACTCTGTCCCAGATCAGCTTGAGAAGGTAGGACATAGCGAGCATTTCTCTACGCAATTTAAGAGAATTATAGCCCACCCAGCCTAGTAAAAACTAGTAGGATATAAGTACGGATAATATCCTTATTGCTTGAAATATATAAAACGTAAGAAACATATTAGATATTTTACAAAATAGTGAGCATTGCTACAATAAATTATTATTTTCAATCAAATTTAACAGTTTTTCAAAAAAAACGGTATTACGTAGAATTAGCAACTATTTCAATTATTTATTATCTGTAGAATTGTTGATTTCTTTGTCATACGAAAAAAACAAAAAAATATGTATCATCGCTATATATGTGAGACCTTGTATTATACAATGTACATGCCAACAAGCAAATTTTTAGGGCATGAAAAACTGAGTATCTTTGATCAGGAGATGTTTTTTTTGTTGGGTAAATGGGGCAAAATTAAAAAAATATATATTAGTAGATAGATAGATAGATAGAGATTCTTTATTGCACAATAAACAAAAACATACAAAAGATGGACTTATTGCCTAAAATACAATCTCTTACAGCCAACCTTCGTGGAAGTGTAAAAATTTAGGTGCCAAGGGATAAAAATAAAAAAAAAAGAAGAAAAACTTATTACATAAAAAAAATATATCAAGTAACAAAAATGATATTTTTTAAAAATATAATTAGGATTTGGAATAATTCGCAACGAGCGAAGGATAGGAGAGGATGGGATGAGACCTAGGATAACTAGGAATTTAGGGACATGAAATGCTTTTTCAGAGACGCTTGAAAGGTAGAAACCGTTGGTGCATTTCTGATGTTTGACGGGAGCTGGTTCCATAGTCTAGCTGCCTGTAAATTCGGCTGTTTGAAGTAAAATTATTTTGTTTAGTGTTTTGCTGTTTTGCAGGTGGTAATCTGTGGCGCAGTGCCGTCCATGGTGCGGTCCGTGCGTCTGTACAGTCAGTGCTCGTACGGTTTCCTCCGAATATATCCCAACGGTACAGTCATGGCAAAGGGGAGCGACGTCAGAGGCGAATATCGTAAGTTATTCAACTTTAATTATTTGTTCTACCTACTCAATAAAATTACCAATAACGTTTCTAACAATAGTTTCGCTATAGATTAATAGCAATTTTCCAAAACCGCCTGTTAAGCTTTCAATTTTTTGGCCCAACTGTGAACGCGTAACATTTTAGGGCGTATGAGTCTCCATATCATATTGGGAAGAAATTAAAAAGAAGAAATGTTTCTTTAAAACATTATTTCAGTAGATTAAAAAAACACGCTATAAAGTGTAACCATCAAAATCGACCTCGAGTCGAAAGGGCTTTCTATAATATAGCAAAAAAATACTATTACTAGGTCAAAGTGGAGTACCGATTTTCGTATTTATTTTTTAAAATACATTTGGTAAATCATAAAGATATTTAAAATAGACGATGCGTACAGTGTATAAATCTAAGACAAATAGCGAAAAAAACAAACGACATATGGTCGAGTACCTGTAATAACTATACTACCTTCACAAGCAGAAATGCCACATCTCAGCAAAAAACTTAAAATAAGACAAGGCACTTCGGTCCGGTTGGACATCATACTGATACGAGTGTTATAAATATTATGGTACGTTTTCTTAAGACAATATAGATATATATATATGTTTATTGTATAACTGTATGTTAGAAGTATAGATAAATATTACGTACAAAATAGTTCCATACACATTGTCCACAGTGCGTACTCAAGTACTTGCTTGTTACTACAGAACACTCTATATGCTTATTATTAGTTTTATTTTTTCCTTGCTTTATGTCCGCAAGGCGTATCAAGTAGTATAATACATAAGAATTATTATTTTTATTTATGACATTAATAATTTGAATAGCTATTTTTGAGATTCACTTATATTTAAGAATACTTTTAACAACAATATAATATTTAGGTAATTTAAAACTTGATACAATATACCTATCTGACTTTACCAGGGACATCAAAATCTTCGTTTTAGTACCCGACAATTAAAATAACATATAGCACATTTTGCTGTACTACTGACTCTGTAACACCACAGATCACATAAACACCTTGACTTCACCTTTGGAATTCGTTCCACTCGTTAACTTATTTTGTTAAACTGGTGAACATTTTATATTATCATAGGTCATGTTAGGCTGATAGACATCCTCAACAAACCCACAACTTTCGAGTTCTTAGAACAATGACTTCCAGTCACTAACTAACCTACAACTCTGGGTGCTCATGCTTTCCACTCAGCCCATCTCTGTCTGCCGCCCTTGCGCTCTCTCTCTCTCTCTCTGCATGTAAAATAAATACTACACTTCTGCGGTACAATAGAAATAAAACACTCGAAGGGTCATTGCCTATTGAGGTGAAAACGCGTACGCAATAACTGCGTTTGTTTACTCACGGTCCGAGTGCGACCGCAGAACTTGCGGACGCGAAACCTATTACGACTCTCACTCAAGACTGTGAGACGAATTCACTACGATGGTCGCTGGTGTTTTCTTTGCACGTTAGGCAATAGAGCCATGTACTTTGGGGAGTAGGGAACTTTACGAGACGGACTTTGCAATCTCAGGATCTTGCAAACTTACTAATTAAGACTACAGGGTATATGAGGTTGTTAAAAAAACAGTTTTGGGATTATCGGCGTCAAAGATTTGAAGAGTCATTATTTTTAAATCAGTGCCATATAAGCTTTTCAATAAAAATCCAAGTGCTTCCAATCAATCAATCAATAAATCATCGATTATTGTCCTAAAAACTTATACCCATGTGCAGACATTATTTGGCAGCAAATTACTTTAGGTGCCTTATATTATAATTAATTTAATGATAAAATGCGAGTAAACTAACACATGCAATAGAATATTATAGATAATATTAAAAATGAAGTCGGGTCTCATCCAGATATTTCAATTATTACATTTTTTATTCAAATTTTAGTGTAAGTCTTTAAGATCGAATACAGTAAAGCATTCAACAAGTAAACATAATAAAACTAAGAAAGAATACGACTAAAAGTACAGAAAGTGAATTATTTCATTTATAATTATTACTTTTGTATTACGGTTTTATTAATGAAATATTTGTGATTTGTGTATTTATCCATATAGATACATGTATAATTCCGGAATGTACTCAATCAGACCTATCATTTGACACGGAACACGGTATATTTATGTTAATTTATTGACGTTTGGATATTTAGACAAATAGTTCCTTGATATTTGGACAGTTAAGGTACCCCCGGGATGACATAAAAATTCTAAGAATACTACACACTTCTAAATCGGTTAAAACGTTTATAAGTTACGGTGGAATAAAAAAACGGAAAACATACATAGATGAACCATGAACACATTCCACTCCTTTTTTGTTGGGCAGTCGTGTAAAAACAATAAAAATGAATTAACCGTACTTAATATCAAAAACTTTGTTATTATTGCGATATTTTGTGGATTGTTGTTACAGATAGTAGATAAATTTATTAAAATAAGAATGCGCCCTTCCATCTGTTAGTGCCTCTTTAGTCCTACAAACTTCATTTTTTACATCTACACATTTTATATTCATTTTAATTCTATGATCATGCTATATAAAATCGAAGACTATCGCGGTTGTTTGACATTATAAATAGGATAGAAAACGAATTTACCGCGTGAAATTTGTAGGACCCGACGTTTCGGTGACGTTGCAGCCGCCGTTGTCTAGGGTAGACGTCTACCCTAGACAACGGCGGCTGCAACGTCACCGAAACGTCGGGTCCTACAAATTTCACGCGGTAAATTCGTTTTCTATCCTATTTATTATGATCATGCTATTTTGATATTTTGAAATATAATTATGTTTCATTTTGTTTCAATTACCTGTTTTATTTTTTTTTAAATCTGCTGTATTTTGATTGTTTACACATATAAACAAATCATCAATAGACATAAAGTCTATCTCAGTACGGGCTATGGCCTAGTTAGACAGATTCTGCAATGAAAATATTAAAAAAAATGAATGAATAAATTATTATTGTTTAGTTAAATAAAGATCCCCAGGGTCAAGTGACTGAAAGTAGAATATACATAGTTTATCTGTGTTACACATTCCTAAGCCCAGGGTAGATAAAACGACACCAGTCGTTAAAACTACTCAGGTGGTGGGTGGTTGGATTCTGGCTCCATCCACTTCGCTGGAGCATTACATATCATACATATCACAAAAGCCACATTCGTCAATTTCGCATACCAAAATAATCATTTCAATCATGAGTGCCTGCTTGGAGAGACTCGTAAATTTGCTTGACGTTTAATACTGGAACACTCTTCCGCTAAGCCACGATTGTTTTTGCAATACGATAGCAGTTTGCTATTGTTACGGCGATAGGTTTCATGCATCTACCGCACGCAGACGTAAATATTATTACGAATTGCCGATGTGCGAGATTGAAATCGGTCAATGCCCTCGCGATGATGTGATGGTTTATCGATGACATATTGCTCAAGTGCCATTTTTGTTGACACAGTGTCTTGTCTCTGCTGCGGATAATTTCAAAGGGTATCTCTGGACGTGATAAGCAAAGTCATTGCAGTAGCTTTGGCGTTTGCTAATATGAAAGTGTGTTTTTTTGAACATACTACATGAGTTGTCTTATGATTTGACCCTAGTTTAATCTACAATTCACCTTGTTAATTTCCATTAATTCTTCTATTTTTCGCATTTTGACGAATTATACTTATAAGGGCGATGGTTATCACGTTCGCAATTACAATTTAAATTAATGATGATGGTTTCGTGATGGTTTCGATATGTCGTAAATATTTTGTTCAAATATTTTGCTATTATCGTGCTCTAGTTGTATTTTCAACTAATAAATAGGCATACTCTTTAAAGAAATTACTCTTAAAATTAACAATAATATTGTTATAACCTTAAAATGTCAGTCAGTGCAAAAAAAAACTATTTTCTTGGGGAATTAATTAAATAATCATCTCGCGCTTAAACAAACACGCCACCACGTGACTCACGAACGCATTGCATATTAATATGAATAGATATTTTATCGATGGAAACTAGAGTGTCCTGGAAAAAACAGTATGGGAATTCTATCGCTATTCTATCTTTAAATGTTAAGGTAATAAAAAATTATATTTATTTTTAGTTTATTTGGCAGATACCCTTAATTTTGTGTCTAAAACCATAATTTACACACGACAAAGAGAAACTCCTAAAAGAATCCCACATAACAAGTTTTATACAATTAGGCATAGTAGTATGAAATCGAAGACTATCGCGGTTGTTTGACATTATAAATAGGATAGAAAACGAATTTACCGCGTGAAATTTGTAGGACCCGACGTTTCGGTGACGTTGCAGCCGCCGTTGTCTAGGGTAAACTGAAGAGCTGTCAGCTGACGCTGATTTTAAAAATTCCCGCGCTCCGAGCCCGGCCCCCCACCACCGTTATAACCTACGCAGTGGCGGCAGCGGTTTGCGGCCTACCCGCAAAACAACGGACTGACAGCTCTTCAGTTTACCCTAGACAACGGCGGCTGCAACGTCACCGAAACGTCGGGTCCTACAAATTTCACGCGGTAAATTCGTTTTCTATCCTATTTATAATAGGCATAGTAGTTTCGACTATGTGAGGTGTCACGTGACCGTGTAAACAAAGAACACGGGACACATATTTTTAAAAAACCCTTTTTTTGGTTCTTGGGATTCTAAAACGCTAAGATCCACTAAAATCGCAAAATCGATTTTCCGCACGATCACAAAACTTCCCAAATATATACATCACCAATAGGTAAAGCTTAATAGGTAATGATACCATTGAAGCATATTTGACATCCACAAACGCGGATGTAGAATTGATAAATAAGTGCGAAATAACTCCCCACCGCAAACTGGCATATTATCATACTCACTGTGAAAATTGATGCAATTGCGGTTACTAGAAAATTAATACACTGTCTGTACGCATCGGTGACGGTACTTATCAGTAACATCTGATATTTATAATAATTTTATTACTCTTTTTATTATCTCAAAACTAGCTGCGCCCCGCGGTTTCACCCGCGTGGTGATGGAAAATTGTGATAATGATGATAGAAAACTATATATCTTTATAAATTATAGCCTATGTGTTATTCTGATGTATAATCTATATTATTGTAAAGTGTCATCAAAATCCATTCAGTAGTTATTGCGTTAAAGAGTAACAAACATCCATACATACATTCTTACAAACTTTCGCGTTTATAATATTAGTAGGGTAAAGTTTCATCAAAATCCATTCAGTAGTTTTTGCGTGAAAGAGTAACAAACATCCATACATACTTACAAACTTTCGCGTTTATAATATTAGTAGGATGTGCATGAATAGCCTTAATTGTCGATGATATTAATATTATGTTTTCCGGGTAATTCTGCTGTCTCGCTTTCTCTTAAA
Source organism: Micropterix aruncella (assembly GCA_944548615.1). Lineage (NCBI taxonomy): Eukaryota > Metazoa > Arthropoda > Insecta > Lepidoptera > Micropterigidae > Micropterix > Micropterix aruncella. Next base: position 32,622,090 of record OX155957.1, on the reverse strand, counting down.
TCCTTCCAAACTCAAAATATTACAAGCAATTCTTATTTACGTAAAAAAAGTCAGACATATTTTACTCGATATCAAATTTTCCCACGTTTTAAACAATAAAATCGAATAAAGCTGTCTGTATGACTATCTGTCTGTTTGTTTGGCAATTATTTTTAGTATTTACTACCCTTTTCCTATGTAGTTGGAACTGCTTCTATGGCCCAGTGCATATTTCTATGGGCCAATGCCGTCAATATAACTGAGATATTGTGTAAAAATGGGCAGTGAGAGCCATTAGAGGTTTAAATCAACGAGAATCGTGCATACCTTTATTTATAGAATTTCCACGATATATGACATTTTGGCTCATGAATGTATATGTGAATTCTACAAGAAAAATCGAGCATGTTTGACGCAATCGCATGTACACACGCACGATACAAGGAAGAAGTCACTCAGAATTCTAACGCACAACGATATATAGAAGCGTAAATTATTATAACAAGCTGCCACGAAACTTGAAAGATATCAATAATTATGTTGAATTTAGAAAACGAACAAACCAATATTTGTTATCTAAATGTTTGTGCAATTTGAGTGAGTTTTAAATTAGGGATTGTATTTTATATATATACTATTTAAATATTTATTACATTTTAATTATATATTTTATGATTTGATTTATATACAATTCCGAACAATACTATGTATATAATTCATAGGCAGTTGTTTAAATTATCTACGTCGGCTAATCAATATAACGTCACTGATAAGAGAGAGCGTGCAAAAATTCCACGCAAATGATCCCAGCGACCCCGTTTGCTATTAATTATCAATTTGCAAAATACCAAGCGCACGCCACTTTGTAACCCTACAAGTGAGAGGTCAAATGTTGAGGTGTTTAATATACCTAGCAATATCAATAATATAATATATTTGAAATATCAAATTAAAGCGATAGTTTCGAAACGACATGCATTGATAAAGTTCACGATGCAAGAGCGAATGCCGCACGTTTCGAGGAACAATATCAACATATACTTAGAAGTGTGAAAATAAGATGATTATCAGCAGGACGCGATTAGTTTGGGTCAACGGCACCGATACAAATACAGTAAAGATAAAATATATTTCATTTCTGATTTTATCCAAAATCATTCTTCGACGTATATCCGTTCCTCTTAGTTCCAGAAGAAAATAGACAACTGTTACTGCCACAGTATATAGTTTTGTAACCAGGAGTTTAAAAGTACTGTAACTCTTCATTTACAAAGTCGGTAGAGTACGCAACGTTTATAGGTTGAAGCTAAACATCACAAAAGACAAGTCAGTAAAGTGCCTGTTAACCCACTATTAATCACAGTTGATTTTACGAATTATCTATATATTACTCTAACAGACTAACAAACACATTTACGTAAACTTTAACTTTGTTTTAAACCGTTTCAGTAAAAAACATAAATATCACGAATTGTAAATTATCTCTTGGATCTGATTAACAAGGCGAGATAGTTGGACTAAGGAACTTAACTTTCGGAACATTGAATATCAATGGATTATGAGTCACTAGTTATTTTAATAATTTTTTTCAGTAAACTTACAGATTGTAAACACATGATAGTGTTAGCAAAACCTATTTATGAAGAAGTAATTTACTATCCCATAAAAAGTTTAAAACGGTTACATGTACGACTTATGCAAATAACATCAGGACGTTAATAATAGGTGAGTGGAAAAAAAGGAGTATATAAAGCAAAAACGCACTATGAATAAGTGGATATTAGTGTTTATACGTAACATAATATGATATAATATAAGGGTATATAATATAATATAATAAACTAATATAATACATTAGGATGGCAGTAAGTTAAAACTTAAGAAATAGGAGATAGACTAGATTTGATCTTATCTATAATTAAATTATGGAATCATTAAATACATATGTCTAATCATTTACATTCGGTATTACACATTCCGATAAGAGGTATATTCGCAACGATATTGCTATTGCAGGCGAGATCAGAGAATGTAGGAGAACTCATGGGAGCTCATAACGTGGATACCGTTCAACAATAGGATTTGAGGCGGCCATATCTGAATAGCAAACTCCAATACACCACATACGCGTTTTTCAACGAAATAACATAGCAATATTACCGAAAGATATGCACGTTCTCAAAACAATCCCAGTGCTCTGTATGATTTATCCACAATATATTAAATGTACTTGTCAAACAAGAGAGACAAATAGAATTGGACGAAGAGCACTTTCTGGGGTCGGAATCTTTGACACATTTCGAAAATCTACCACATCCCTATTCCGAATGCATAAAGGTTAAAATGGAGTACTTGCCATGCCTGGTTTATCTTTACATCCAATCCCTTCTTAATTACATTAGTTCTACTATGTTTAATCCCTTCCATTTTATTAAGTACGTACCTGTGTAACTACATTATGTATTATCGCTCGAATAATATGTGCGGTCGAAAATTCAGTTCAAATTGCTGAGTGTTCGCAATACATTGTGTTTGCTGGCTCTGTACGTGACAGAAAAAAAGTTCGTTAGTGTCTTGTCGCGAGTGCCGTGTGCTACGAAAATCATTATCGGAACCTGCACCAGCATCTGGGATAGCTACTTATCAGCAGAGCAGCCAAGGAAAACCAGGAAGAAGCGGTATTTCATGTTACTTCTTTTCTAATTCCTGGCTTTATCCCGACTTGGTTGTCCAGCCCTGTTAGCAGCACCTTACTAAATTTACAGTCCGCTGCCCGCCCGGCTCAGCATATCAACCAACTTCAACTATGGCTAATAGTTATGAACTTACATATATGACGCAGCCCTGTTTGATTAACGCATGCACAACTCTCGCTAGGGCTGCCCCACGAAATTAAATATTTTCTTGCGATAATGAAGGAAATATATCGAAGACTTTATGTGACGATGGACCGCTTACACGAGCATTATGACAGAAATGGGCGCCCTAACGTCATCTACGAGACCTTTTCAGAGTTGCGTGGGACTTTGGCCGTTGTCGGCCGGACGGGCGTGGTCATATATTTCGCGATTTGTGGACCCTACATTCGGATTAACGTCGTTATGAACTCGAAATCTGGAGCAGTACTCAATTTAAGATATGAAAAGTGAGTCTTTTAGGTTGCGTCGTCGATGGTGGTATTTTGTGGGTTGTATCAAGTTATTTTTCATTCTATGTTAGGCAGTACCTCTCCTAGTACTTTACCATTTATTTATATTGCAAAAGATTCAGCTTTCTAAAAGTTTGTTGAAATTTTATTTAATTTTTAGACCACTTTTATTTTATTCATTATTTTGTTTTCCTTTTTTAATTGGAAGAAACGCTCACCTGTATGGACTGCATTATATAATTGGTTAGCATCCTAGACTTCTCTGGAAGCACAATAAAATTATTGGGTTCAATAAAATTAATAAATTATTTCCTATGCCTCTAGTTAAATTATCAATAATGTTGTTTTGGAATATTCGGCAGCTATTACAATAATATGTTTTGAACATTAAATTTACTAGTTTGCCATTTGAAGTAACGAACCTACATTATATTATATTCTGGTAAGAGACGACCTATGTATGTAGATAGACGTAGATAATGTCTTCTATATAATCGATTATTTTATTGTGTCTATTTAATCATGATATGTTTAGTAGTAGTAGTAAACGGAGTGGGGGGCTTGTGTCCAGCCCTTGATGTTACCTGGATCTATAAGATCTTTTATAACTAGCAATTTTGTTGTTTGGTCAGTGGTCAGGTAGTAGCCCAGTACTTCTTACCAGTTCAAGTAAATCACTGACCTTCAAGTTGGGCAGATCGCTGGTTTACGTTATTATTTAAAAAAAATATTTACTTTATTATGTAAAAAGAAATATGAACTTGAACTGTTAAATCATTACAATTTCAAAACGCTCGTACTTTTAAATCTGGAATCGACTATTTGTTAAGCAGCTTGATTTAGTTCTTCTTCGTGAAATCCTAAGATTTCTCGGTCGCCAGCAAGACGTTCTGCCTCCGGATGTTACCCAACAGCTGATATTGCGTTTTAGATCTTTCCGCTTCCTTGAGGTTCGAACATAACGTTTCGCTTGGCTCTCTCAGATTTATTCATGTCTTTTCATCCTGTTTCACAATAGATAATTCTTTCTTTGAGGTGCAGAGGTATTTCTTGAATATGTAAAACTAATTTACCGCGTAAAGTTTGTAGCATCCGAAGTCTCGCTAGACTGTCAGTCTACCTTAGACAACAGCGGTAGCATCATCACGGAAACGTCGGGTGCTACATCCTTTACGCGATGAATTCGTCTTTATCTTATTTATAATGTCAAACAACAGCGCTAGTCTTCGATTTCGTATGTCATGAAGCTGAGTTTTTTATTTCTGATTTGACCGACTTGAAATTTCTGTTTGAAGATTTGTAGACTCTTACTGAATACTCGAGTTATTTGGTAATTTCGCTTTGTGCTTACGCAGCGTGGTCTCTGGTTTGTCAGTGGAATATTTGTTACTTGTAGAGTTTTATATGCGTCAATATCTATGTATTCCTTTTCTCTATAGGTTTTATTTATTTAACCAAGTAATGAAATTATTTTAATATATTTTTTTCGGGAAACTACCCATCTCATCTTCAAATGTTTCTCCTTATAAATCATACTCTGCTGTATCGTTAAATTATATTTTGAACGCATCTTTATATTTATTGCGAATAACCGCCTATAATTCATAAAAATATTCCGGGAAGGATCGGTGCGACGCAGGCATCGATAGCTCTATTTCAAGCGGGATCTGGACCACCCAAACTGCAAATTTTAATGCGGTTACGCCCTTAATGGTAGCATTCCTCCCTAATTTGATAGGAAAGCCATTACGGCTAAAAGCTTTCGCCGACCGCGGCGACCCACACTACACCAGCAATAAACGGGAAACGTAGGTATCCCTCGCCGATAGTTGCCCAGGTATTTCAATTAATAGGAGTGAATTATGGCGGGCAGCTTTTTTGTTGTCAGCTCCCAAATTGTCAATAAGGGACGCGGGATGCGCCCCGAAAATTCCCCACCATTCATAATTGGTTTAATTTGTTCTGAGGTTTGGTGCTGTGGTAGTGCGCCCGGGGTATAGGGAGTAAACACTCGACGAGGAGGAGTTCTACGTGCCGTGATGACGCAGGGGAATTTCATTGATACAAGCTTTTATTTACCTTGCAATGTTTGTCAGTATGTTTGCTTAGGGAAAATCTTGCAAGCTGAATTAGAACCACTTCCTCTTATCCTATGAAGTTGAATTTTTACATATTGGTTCAATTCCAATGACAATGCATTTATATGGTAAGCATGACCTGATTCTCCACCCAGAATTGTCTCCCGACGAGGCGACTCCTCAACGGTCAACAGCACAGACACGAAATATTGTATACGCATTCAATTATGATAGCCCGTTTTAAGTTTCACCGCAACAGTGTTGCTGCACTCAGGGTTGGCTTCCAACTAGAGGACTCCTCAACGGTCAACAGCACAAAAACAAAATTTTGTTTACGTATTCAATTATGATAGCCCTTTCTAGGTTGTACTGCGACTGGGCTGCTGCACTCAGGGTTGACGAGGGGACTCCTCAACGGTCAACAGCACACATACGAAATTCTGTATAGCATTCAATTACGATAGCTCGTTCTAAGTTTCACTATGACATGGCTGCTATACCCAGGGTTGGCTCGAAACAAAGCATTTTAATAAAACCTTGTATTTTAAAATGTGTTATTACTATTAAATTATTTATATTCTACCATTATAATCCGCTATCGCCTAAAGCCATTTCACAAAAAATAATCATGAAAATCAAAAAAAGGTTTTATTCAACTTTGTGGACATTTGATTTACCTCGATAAAAAAATACACTCAGGGCAATGAACCTGGGTAACCAACATAAACCTTAATATATCGAAAACCAAAAATGATAGCTTATTCAATAATCGACACATTAATAAGAAATATTGAACACCACGGACGCTTCTTATATATATATATATATATATATATATATATATATATATATATATATATATATATATATATATATATATATATATATATATATATATATATATATATATATATATATATATATATATATATATATATATATATATATATATATATATATATATATATATATATATATATATATATATATATATATATATATATATATATATATATATATATATATATATATATATATATATATATATATATATATATCCTTATATATATATATATATATAAGGATATATATATATAAGGATATATATATATATATATATATATAGAGCCCAGCAATCGTATATCGTCCTTTTAAAGAGTGGATATATTCGAATTTCATATCGAATTTACGAAATGTCATTCCGCATTTAAGAGACGATTGATTGTGATTTTTTTCATTGTTTTTTGCTTAAATTTGTCTTTAATAAAGACATTTTATTTTGGTTTGCAAAAGGATACGCTTTGTTTTTGAGATGTGGATGAAGGGTGATCGTTCGCTAGCGATAAAGGGATCCCATTAAACCTACAGTGTACCGTCGAAAGTGGTACTCATCCAAGAATACATCTCGTTTAAACAATAAGCATTTCCCAGTCCAGTCCGGGAAAACCTTCCAGCTATGTAAGTGGCTTTTATTATTTTTATTTTTTCATCAAAGTGTCATCCTTTAAACGAATTCTTTAAAAAAAGATTTTACAAAAAACCAATCAAATATTAACAATATTATACAATTTTATCTTATGTTTTGAACTCTTGTAAATATCATATAGCCTTAAGTATAAACTTCTCGACCAGAAATTACGATTTATATCTTATTTCATGGGAACGAGCAAATGAAGTATTTTATTTTTATTTTCATTTAATAGCTGGCTGATAGCGAGCCCAGCAATCGTATATCGTCCTTTTAAAGAGTGGATATATTCGAATTTCATATCGAATTTACGAAATGTCATTCCGCATTTAAGAGACGATTGATTGTGATTTTTTTCATTGTTTTTTGCTTAAATTTGTCTTTAATAAAGACATTTTATTTTGGTTTGCAAAAGGATACGCTTTGTTTTTGAGATGTGGATGAAGGGTGATCGTTCGCTAGCGATAAAGGGATCCCATTAAACCTACAGTGTACCGTCGAAAGTGGTACTCATCCAAGAATACATCTCGTTTAAACAATAAGCATTTCCCAGTCCAGTCCGGGAAAACCTTCCAGCTATGTAAGTGGCTTTTATTATTTTTATTTTTTCATCAAAGTGTCATCCTTTAAACGAATTCTTTAAAAAAAGATTTTACAAAAAACCAATCAAATATATATATATATATATATATATGAGAAATGTCATAGAGATGAATACGACTAGTGTCGAAATATTCTCAATCATATAATTTCTTCTAAAATAAGTTACTAACATCCATTTCTGTTACAGAAACCATCCTCCTATACTTATTACATCCAAGGGCATACAGTAATTCGGCTGCAATAACTAAGAACATCATAGGTTATCAATTGCGGAAACAGGTGCCGCTGCCCTAAGTATTTAAAGAGGACATTAACTATCGTTTAAATGTTTCTGGTCCACCAGGACCCCAGATAAGTAACTTTTCATGAATCTAATTTTATATATTATTGAAAATAATTGAAATATATATATATATATATATATATATATATATATATATATATATATATATATATATATATATATATATATATATATATATATATATATATATATATATATATATATATATATATATATATATATATATATATATATATATATATATATATATATATATATTTGTGACAACAGAAACAAATGCAATTAATTCGTAGCCTTTTTAATGGCATTACTTTGCAGAAAAGAGTAAGTTTCGTATATCTTCTTTGAGTGGTAATAAATAATCTATAAAATATTTCTTATTTGAATAAGCTAGCAATCTTAGTTTCTGAGATATTAAGGTTTAGGTTGGTGAACCGGATTTATTTTTCCCGAAGCAGTACATTAAATTTTAAAATAATAAAAATTCCGACGGATTCTTTGAGCTCCACTAGAAAGGCCCATCAAAGAAAATCAGATAGCCACTTATTTTTTGAACTACCATATCTTTGAACACATGAAACAGAAAGAAACGACCAAGAAGAAGTCAGAAAAATATGTAAGGTATTGAAAAATCGTTTTGTTTTCGTAGAATTATATAAGTAGCGTTAATCTTGAAAATGGTTTTTTACCAAGTTTTACTAGGAAATCTGTTGTAGAAATGTATACATAGGAACCGATTGCGTTTATTTGTGACTAAAACTGAAATAAGTTGAAGCGAATGAGATAGAGCAATATGTTACCGCGGAATATGAACCGAAGAATCGTGGAATAAAACTACCTGTCGAACTTATACTCGTCCGAATAAATTTGAACACATTTCGTGCGTTGTTAGATTCAGATGCTTCGGTGGGTTGTTTTTAATGCGAAAAAGTGACACCCATTCATTTCACATTCCGCTCTAGCGTATTACCCTGTCATGTTCACACGAACTACTTTCCGATTTTAGTTCACGAAGAAACTCAATCGAGCCTTTTGTTCCATTTTTCCATAAAAGAAGTTCCATTTTTTTAAACCGAAATTTTGGAACATTTAGTTTATTTCTATTTCTGGCATTTATATTATGCGGTTACTAAATTTATTTAACATCTTCAGAATTTTACAAGAAGCGACATCTCAAATCCTAATTCGCGGCCCCAACCCAGATGAAACGTTTTTTTAACTATTAAGGTTCAGTGCCAGGCAAAAGGCACTTCCTGTTATAGTGATAATAGCATTCTTACAGACAATTGTGCTGTACATTATATATGGCTATATAGCTAAAGATCCGAGGTACTATAGGAATAAATATTTATAGGTTAATATTATTATATGCAGAGAAATTTCCAAAGACAAATGTCTGTAAAAATACTCGACAATCTCCAAGAAAATCCCTCAAAGTATGTTTTTTTAAATAAAAATCAGCAAAAAATATATTTTTAACATTTCTGGTTTTAATTTTTGCTCAAAAGATTCACAAAATTTTACTGAAAACAATGAGTTTTGAATATTTTTTAATATTTTTACTCTCTTAGGGATTCATTAACTTATTGAGCTATAAATTGACTGCGATTAATCTTATTTTTAAAATATTATAGTAACCTGGCAATTATAAATCTACGCTGAAACGTTTTTATGGATGTTTCTCGTAAAATTTAGAAAATTCTTAAATACTACATCAGTCATATGGAACTTTAAACCAATTTCGAAAACATGTATAATTGAAACATTTGTAATTATATATTTTATTTTGACTATGCGACTGCGACATGATGTTTTGGCGCTTCTGCAAATCCTGGCAAAAATATCAAAAACTTTATCTTTGAGCGTTCTGCGTGAAACTCAACCCTTTAAATATCGTAATAATGAAACACTCGTAAAAACGCATCTCGGTAACAGAAATACTTCTTTGAAAGTATACACCTCCATTGTAACGTTCAAGTTGTGTTGCTTTGTGTTGTGGTTGTAAGAGAGTTGTTAATTAAGTTACACACCCGCCTGTCAGTGAGTGCCGCCCCTGCATTCATTTCAGGGCTGCAACAAAGCGATTTTTTACTTCGACTGTACATTGATTGAAGGCGTGCTTCAAAAGTTATTTCGTTTCAATTTACTGCAGAGAAAACTTTTTTTGCATGCGTAATTACTATTAACAAAAAGCGTTTGCGTAATTGCATTAAAATTCAGTAGAAGATTTACAGTTCAGTTCATTTATTTAACCCTTTAAGGACCATGGGACATATGTATGAGTTCCATAACTTCAAAATCATTTTATAATTTATTTATTACGAATAATTTATAAATTATATTTTTCCATATTGAGACATTAAAATCTTAATATTGGCAATAAAAATAAAATATTGTGTAAAAATATACCGTTTTTTTTTATATATCGCTTTGAAGAAACGAACTCTGCTAAGAAATAAACAAAACAATTATGTCGGCATTGTCTTTTTTTTCATTTAATACGTTTTTTAGTACGTATGATTTCTAAGTTATAGAGTGGAATAATAAAATAATCAAATTTTGGAAAAAGACGTAACTTTGCATCTTTATGGACCACAGAACACTTATGTCCCATCAATTTATACAAAATTTATTGAAGCAATTTTTACAAAACTTAACATACATGTTATTTATATCTCCCTTTGAAAGTTTTAAGTATCAAAAATGTTCATACTCTACCGCAAACTTATGATCCTCAAAGGGTTAAGTATTTTTGTATGTCATATTATACAGGTAGCAACATCAATTATTCAGTATACATAAAATTCAATAAAATCTTTAAAAAGTTTTTGCATTTAACTTTAGCTTATTTAACAAGTTGAGAGCTTTGGATAAGAGTTAAATTTATACAAAAGTGACCCTACTTTACTATCTCAACAATGCGCACTCACATAATATCTCTGACTACAAATTTCTAACGAGAGGTTGTGCGTCAGCCAAACATGTAATTAAAAAAAATCAGAACTGAATTTGCGCTAATGCACTTGACTTCAGTAGCTCCTAAACTTTATAATTACTTACAGGTAAAGTTAAAACCGTGCAGAAGTTTACAAATGAAAAACGGAGAAATTACTGTGTGGCTAATTGAAACCGGCAAAGAAAATGTGAATACATTTATTTCACATATTCTTGTTTAAATGACAAACCACTATATTATCACTTTATTAAATTAGTGATACTGTTAATTTAATTTATTGTTATTTAATATCAATAATAAATACGTATGCTTAAAATAAAATATCCAGATATTGAAATAATTACTGCGTATGTACATATTATTTATTTTATTATATTTTTATTTCTTAGGAAAACTTACAGCTAGTTTAACATAATATAGGTACACATTGAGAAATAAGTGCTGAAGGCCAATTAAAAGTTTTCACATATAATAAAAAGATACAAGAAGTGAATAAATACACAAATATAACTAGATAGATGCTAATATTGCTAAGAAGAAAAGAACATATTGTTTAGTATAAGTTTCACTTTTCGAGAAGAGGTGTTGAATAGGTCAATATCAACTTCTCGCGCCAATACATTAAAACATCTACTCGCTCGTATGACATAAGAATTATTCTTATAATTCGTTTTTGCAGTGGGCACGTAAAGCAGGTTGGGATGCCTGAGACGCGCACCAGGGGTACGTAAGCCCAAACGTCCAAGCAACTCGGGACAGTCAACCTTTCAATTTGCAATGTTTAGAAGATAGGACAGGTCCGCTATGCTCCTTCTTTCGGATAGTGGAAGAATATGGAATTTCTTACAACGCGTTGAATAGCTAGGAATGTATGTATTAATTCTGAATTGCAAGTACCTGAGGAACCGTTTTTGAATGCCCTCTATGCGAGTTATATAGGTATTGTAAGATGGGTTCTAAACCTGAGACGCATTTTCAAGATGACTTCGATCAAATGCGCAGTATAGTATTTTGTAGGTTTTAACTATTTCAAATTCTGCCAACATTCTAATAACAAAACCTAGTGCTTTGGACGCTCTCTTGACAATTTTTGCAATATGTTCATTAAAAAGCAGCTTAGAATCAAAAGTCACACCTAAATCTTTAATGGAGGAAACTCTAGCCATGGTGCTATTTTGAAGTTTTTAATTATATAGAGACGGTATGTAGGTATAATCATACATTTATATATAATTGGGAATAATATTATATATGTATAATATTATAATAGATTTTAATTAGAGTTTAAAATTACATGCGCACAGGAAAACTCTGAAATGTAGAAGAAAAGATTCTAACCTAGTACGGGAAATATCCTACTTGTATAGATTTGTTTATATACCTTAAATTGTCTCTCCTAAATTATATTTTTCCTACGTGTCGAACATGTTTTCATTCAAATTTTTTTTCGTAGCAATAGGATGATAATGACTGAGTTGTGTTATTATTTATTTATTAACTTGAAATCGTGATCGTGCGTAAAGGTGTGTCAATGTTCAGCGTTTTTGAACGTTGTCCTATCCAAGTACACAAAATGAAATGATTCGACTGAGGTCAGCGAAGAGAAGCGTGACAAACGACGTTTGAATATAAACAAATTTATCAAAAGGTGCAAGGCCATTAGGTGCCAGCTTTGTGAACTCAAAGAATGCACGCTGAATAGACGTGCATTTTATATTATTGGGGTACCGTACTAACCGTACAAACAGACCCCTATTGGTCATTTACTCTCTAGGGATTTTATAATCATTGACCTTTGTGAAACTGTTATATTATATTCCTCGTGTTCCAAATGTGTGTTTCATGAACTTTCTATGAATTTAGGAACTTTAACGTCATTTATTTCGATTATAATATTTTGACGTGTAAGTCTAGAAGTTCACGCTATAAACTAGGTGAGACTTAAAAAATCTTGGTATAAACGCTTTGATGACGATAAAAACCATCAAATAACTCAAAAAGTATTAGTCCGACGGGGATGCATTTATTACAATTTTAGTCGATGCATAGCTTCGTTTCACAAGTGGCTTTAGCTTTGTTCAATACGAGCTACCATACATATCAACACATAGCGGGCTACGCGCACGATAGGGATGGCTGCGTGGCTATGTGACATCAGACGCACATGTGTGGCTTGCCGCGGATGCGCGGGCGAATCTGTATACATAGTTTAGTGCCCACGACAACAATGTTTCATCCCCGCTCGCCCGCTTCGGCCCTTTTCTCCCCCATAAATCGTTCCCAAACCATCGCAAGTGCTTTATGACGTGCACTATGACGTGCGCTCTGGCAGTCGGCAGTCGAGTCATTTGCGTGGCGTAGTTCAGCTAGAGGTGTGTGGCCGCATCGAAACATCGAGCCATGTAGCTTCCGTGTCAAACGCGGGCGTGTATTGTCGTGCGCGGCTGTCTGTGGCCAGCTTTAAACATTAGGCCGCCGCCGCTAGAGAGTGGTGACGGGCGATAGGCAGTTCAAATTACTGTGATTATAAGTCAGTATTTATAAATCAGTATAGCTCGATTTTCAAAGCAGCTACTGCGTTTGTTTTAGTCTAAAAATATATCTTTCGATGAAATTAATGTGGAATTTAATTAAATTTAGAGAGTAAAAAGCTCTTTATAATAAAAATAAATTAAAATGCAGACTAACACACAAGCAAAAGCCAACCTGTAATATATAAGACGAGTAGCATAGGAAAGAGCGAGTCAGCAGGTATCCAGGAGTATACCATTATCATTAGCTGAGAGGGTTAAGAGGTAAAGGGCACGCCGATATACGAAAGTCTGTGGTTTGGTCGACGACGACGCAAGCACATCGGCCGTTGACATGGTCATCGCCGCATTTCGCTCGGAGCACACCAGATTTCTTTGATGAATTAAATTATTCATAAAACATTAGATTTGGACGTATTTTCGTCAATCCCTCGACTGTGAACTCCGACACAGTCACACTCGATTTTTTCCCAATTAACAAGTTTCCTGATCATGAAGCCACCGCTGATAAGAGTGGCTGATAAGAGCAAAAATGGCAGAGACTTCATTGGGCCCCCGAAATCGCCTGTTGAGACTAAGGAGAATGCGGCAGAAATCAATAACCATTTATTGGAAATTTATAAGTACTTATATAAATCGATGATCCGATTGAATTGCATTCAAAAACAAAACGAAGAGGAATCATATCCTCAATCAAAAGTATGTAATAAGCAATATATTCGTTATTATGCATCTCAGCATTATTTATTGGTTTATAAATTTATTAGTTATTGTGGTGATTTCACGTGAAGTGTGGTAATATATCACATAAAATGATACGTGAAACTTAAACTGTATTAGATGCCTAATAATATACTGCGTTGTACAATCAATTGATATAGTAGCTTTATGGAATTTACCAGTATCACGCGTGAAATTTAGTAAAGTCATTATCATGGAGCCTCATCTTGTAATGATATTATTTACTCTGCATCTCGTTGTAGCACTTCCACATTAATTGTTTTAAAGCTGGTCTGTTTGTTTTTTCTTCACATTGAAGTTGTGTTTTTTAAATTAAATAATTTGTTTATTTGGGTATTGTATCCCGTACAATTGATTATACAGGATGTTATATTTCTTAATACCATACTACGTTTCGGCATCTAGGATGTTACTATGAAATGCAACGTGTAGATTGCATTCGTGGTATAGGACTATGGCGGCGAACAATATATAGCGCTCTATTTCGAAATAAAATTATGATTTATGACAAGAAATTATGATTTAAATCAAAGCTCTGGTTATTGTATTATTATTAACATAAAGGTGTATTTTTTGTATTTGGTATACATGATTCAATACGTAATAATACGCACCTTAATGTTTAAATAGACCATGCAATAGATGCATACCATGTCAACGTATTATTTCTATGATATAATAAGGCTATAAAGAAATGCGATAGATAGCACTAATTATTAATTATTATTGTTATAATTGGTAAAATTATTAGGTTTTTATAATCAATCAGGCCTTTATAAAAAACCATTCATTATCAAAGTTGTTATAGATGGCCAAATAAATTGCTATTAGTTTTGCCGTACAATTTTTATCAGCGCCATCTGCAAGTCTTCGCCGTAGAAGGGTTGCCAAATTGGACTATGGCATTGAGCAATCTAATACCCTGTATAATCAATGGTATTACATGTCACTTACATAGATATTTAAATTGTTATTTTTTATGCTAATACTTTGGCGTAGGAAACAGTACCCGTTCATGGATTTTACTACCGTACTGTATCCATGTGTCAGGGCGCTATCAAGTAGGTAGGCGATATAAAATATTATAGCGAAACAGTATCATATAAATATTATTTTTTCTAGTTCGAACGCATTAAGTATAACATGCTGTCAAAATATACAGACGAAAATTTGAAATTGCTATTATACAGTATTGTCAAAAAACATTTCAATAATATCGACAATTATTTAAAAAATCACATTCCATAATTTGGCGTGTATTTAAATTAAATTAGATGCCCAATTTTACAAAAAAATGTTAAATAGAAACGAAATTATATTATTTTTACAGTCTCCTCTGAAAAGTTGGCCTCTTCTGACCTATTTTCTATCTCGCACACTATAATCGCGCGAGGTCAATCAAAGCTCGGATTTTAGCTGGCATATGCATAGTTTAATGACTCGTGCAAGCACACACCGCGTTAGAAGTAAATATCACTTAAGAGCAGCATCAGCGATTGTCCGTAGCGTCGAAATTAATTAATGGGTCAGACGAGAAAGGGCAGTAAAAAGGTCAATGCGGTCTCCGGAGGTCACCATTCGCCGTTTGGTTATTAGTAAATATTAAATTATATAACGGGCCACGGCAATAAAGAGGCATTAATCATTCGAATGTCTGAGATTCGTGACAATTGTTATGATTACATTATGCCACCCGAATTTCATTGATATTATTGTAAAAACAATTGGGGGCAAATGTATAACAAATACGAGTGATTGTGGTTACTAAGAGTCAACTGGGTTAGTTTGAAAATCTTCATTTTATTCTAAGTAGCCCGTGAAGGACCGTCTTGCTATGTATCGTCTATGTAGCTATGCATCGTCTATGGCTTGATTTCGTCTATGTCTTCATTTAGTCTATGTATTGATTTGTATCGTGTGGAAGCTATTTATTTTTATGGTTATTTGTTGTTGGTATTGCTGGTCACGTTAGAACAGGCTCTGTCCAATTAAGAGCGACACATATTTAATTTAAATAATAAGAGTGTATTTTTTGTGATCTTATAAATAAATAAATATTCTATCTGTGGAAGTTCCTTTTTAGGTCGGTGGAAGATGTGACTTTATGACATTCGTTTTTTTCCAGATATATAATAATTTTTTGGCGTTTTAAAATGCTTTTTTTTAAGTTTTACGTGTATAACTGAACTACGGTTTGAAATTTTTTAACAAAATGACATTCGCGCGAAAATAATGTAGCTATATCTATATATGGGTATCTCTTGTAGTTCCGCGGAACACCACAAAGACGTGCAATGGCTGACTGGACGACTTGCCTTACCGAAAATAAAAGTTTTAAAATTTAATGCATCCGCGCTACTCCTTGTTGTAGCTCGCTCATTAGTGCACGTCTTGTGGTCTATGTTGTCCCGTTTCTTGCTTGCCTCTCGCGATGCGTCGATGCCTATTTAGGTCAAATCTTGATTACTCAATTTTTCATCCTTGTGCACGTAACATATTCATTTGGATTCACCGATGTTAATAATAATAATAATAATAATAAACTCTTTATTTGCACTTAATGAGTATACAAAAATGCGAGTTTATTGCCACATGGCAATGTTTTACAACTAACCTAAACACAGTGGTACATTCACGCATTGGGAAAATAAAGATTATTACATAACATACAGACAAGTGGAAGAATTTAAAACTAATAATACCCGAGGAGAGGAAATTGGGAGAGGAAGAGGTGAGAAAGGGAAGAACTGGTTACTTCTTAGAAAGGTAGTAATCCTTAAGGTGAGTCTTAAATGATGGTAAAGAAGGCGAGTTTCGTATATTTGCTGGGAAATCGTTCCATAGTCTTGCACCATGGACACAGAAAGAATAGGAATAGAAATCACTATTATGGCTCGGTATTTTTAATAAACTGTCAGAGGCTGACCGAAGTACGAGACCGTGGGAATTTAGTGGTTCAAGATGTTAACATTGTTCTATATAGTTAAA
The DNA here is from genome assembly GCA_944548615.1 of Micropterix aruncella. NCBI lineage: Eukaryota > Metazoa > Arthropoda > Insecta > Lepidoptera > Micropterigidae > Micropterix > Micropterix aruncella. Next base: position 32,605,294 of record OX155957.1, on the reverse strand, counting down.
TATTCAAATATATTAAATAAGTTTTAGAATACTGGCAACATAAATGAAATTGGTTATTCCATGCATCAGATATAAATTTACAAGCTGTAGGATTTATTTTTTTTACTTTTCCGGCCCACCAACCGGACTAGGAGGGAATGTGTTGTGAACGCGTTAAAAACATTCTTCGAGATGAACGGAAATATCAGTGTCAAGACCCATATCCTGATCAATATCCTGAGGCGATTAGGACCATTTTCAGATTAAACTCTGACTGTGTGTGTGTGTGTTCCTCCACGATATCACCCAAACGCATAATCCGATTGAGCTAAAATTTGGTAATGGCAAGAGTTGAAAAGATGTAGTTGAAATCGGTCCATCAGAGGGCGCACTAGTCATATATCAATCTCGAAATACTACTCAAATACTTGAAATTTGGTAAACAGATGTCTTTTTGGGCCGGAATCACATGTTACACTAATCATATATCAATTCTGCCATACATTTTATTCAAATATTAACGCCATATGTTAGCGCTTCGCCCAACCATGTCTTTTGCCGATAAACGTACCGCGCCGCAGTGGAACCCAAACTAGTTCGTCTGTCGGCCGAGAGAGGGCACTCTCTTAAACGATTTTATTATGAAATCAATATTCAGATGAAATCAGCCCTTGGTTACCTGCCGGGAAAGTTTTGGGGTGACACAAGCGATGTATATCTATAACTACTGAATGCAAAGTTTTGAACCATAGTTTTTGAATCTAAACAGCGATTTCCAGATATAAATTTTAAAATCTGTGTGATTTTATATTTTATTTGATTATCATGCTATTCAGAGTAAAAGTTAGGTATATCTTGTTCAAATTTATATTGCCTATTTTTTTGTTCATTTTAACAATTAAATAAATAATAATTTCGATAATAATATCTGCAATTACTATTGACTTTTTTTCTTGACCTTTAAAATTATTAGCTCCATATCAATTAAGACGAGTATAATATGAAAAAAATGTATCTTGTGTTTTATCACCAAACTCGTGCACGTGAACTTGTATCACATTTATACTAATACTTGAACTATAATGGAATATTTTAAGAATCGCGTATTTAAAAGCCATAATATTTATAAATAGGATAAACACGAATTTACCGTATGAAGTTTGTTACACCCGACGTTTCGGCGATGATGCAACCGCTGTTGTCTAAGGAAGACTGAATCTACCAAAGATAACTGCGGTTGCAACATCGCCGAAACATCGGGCGTTACAAACTTCATGGGGTAAATTAGTTTTTATCTTATTTAAAATGTCAAACTACCGCCATAATCTTCGATTCCATAAAATTTAGTATCAGTATTCACTACAAGTTTCATGTGACTTTTCTTCATTTGTTTTTTCAATAAGGCCATAATGTATGAAATTGAGGGCATGCATTCGAATATACAAAGATTTTAAATTTTTATTTTTATTAAGAAGATTACGCATTTTCGATCATATACATATTTCTGTTATATATACTGATGTTGATATTATTGTATACTAGATGACCCGGTGAACTTCGAACCACCTAAAATTGACTTAATTGTAACTCTTCATAAGCGCTTATTGATCCTAATCAACCTTCCAAATTCAATTCATTGAAATCTATAATATGGCCGAATCATGTACCTACGGTTTGAGTTTTGTTTGGTGATTAAATGTTTTGTTTTGTTTTTGAAAGTCGATTGTAATTAAAATAAATGTGAAATGTAATACATGATGAAATATAAATGCTTTTTCGATTTTTCCGACTTTTTTGCATTTTTTGACTTTTCCAACTTTTTTGACTTTTTCAACCTTTTTGACATTTTCCACTTTTCCGACTTTTTTTACTTTTTCGACTTTTTCGTCGTTTTTGACTTTTTCTACTTTTTCGACTTTTTTGACTTTTTTGACTCTTGAGTTTTTCGACTTTTTCGACTTTTCGATTTTTTGACTTTTTGAAATTTTACACAATCGCACGGAAGGAATAACAGTTATAGATGGCGCAGCTGCCAAACAATACGATCGATTTTCAGTTGTTTCTTTGAGTTTTTCCTAAATATTTTTTTTGTAAACCACCCCTGAATCAAGCCTAAGAACAAAATAAAAGAAAAATAATTCAAATCGGTCGAGTCATTTCCGAGATCCTGCGAGACTACCGCACGGCGATTCATTTTTATATATAAGATGAGTAATTTCTTAATTTCATTTATATTTGAGTATCAATATTATAATATTATATACTCAGCAAATAAGTAAATTTGCTAATCTGTTACGACAACGGGGAATTAGGAAAGACTAAATGTTACGCATAATTACCATAAATATACGTTCCATAATTTGGTCATTAAGTATATTTATATTTCTATTTCTTATGTAAAAGGAGGAAGAGTATTAATTAAATCGATTCGAGTTACAGCCTAAAGCATAATTCTTTGCCTTTGAAGGGGGAGTGAATGGGCGGTAAGGTGTACGCTCACATGTGGCAAGACAGCTGTCCTAAACCTACCACAGCCGGAATCCACTGCTCACCCCCCAGAAGTGTAAAAAAATAGTATTATGATGGGCCCGACTCCAGTCGGTGAATTCCATGGCAGCTCCGTTTGTATTTTATTTATTTTAATTTTATTTAGATTATATTAGATTGTGATTAGTGTAGTATTGATGTCTTACACGTATCACTCCTGCTTCGTACACGTAAGTACATGTACGTATACACGTAGCCCGTCTCTGGAATGCTTTACCCACACATGTAAGGACAACACCAAATCTGTATTGCTTCAAACGCAGGCCCAAAGAACACTTTGACAGACCCTCATAAATTTTCTCCTCTCCTCTCCTCCTCCTTACCTGCGTCATAAAAATATTTTTTTAATTTTCCACTAGATTTTAATCTTAGATACATTTGATACAAGCTGCCTTCATATATGATTTTTTTATAATAGTATTTTTTATACCTTTAGTTTATATTTATTACGCAAAACATGTTTTCCCATTAGGTTAAGGTTAGCTGTAATATATTGTTTGAACTCAATAAGCTCACTGATTTGTTTTATCAAATAAAGCGATTTATTATTATTGTTATTATTACATACATTGCGTTCGTTCGGCAATGAACTAAAATAGGAACCTAGTTCAACATTACGAGACAGAGCAATACGTTAGAACGGAATACGAAATGAACTGTCGTCTATTTTCCCGCACCAAAACTACCTGTCGAACTTATAGACGACAGATAGTTTTGTTGTCGAACTTTTAAACGACAGGTAATTTTGAACACATTTCGTGCGGTGTTAGAATTAGCTGGTTTAAATTCGGTGGGTGTCTTAATGCGTAAAAGTGACAGCTGTTCCTTTTACATTCCACTCTGACATACTGCTCTGCCTCGCTCACATAAACTAATTTTTGATTTTAGTTCAAGAGAAACGCAATCGAGCCCAATATATATCATATTTTAATATATAATATATATTGTAATATAATTTGTATGTTTATGTCTATATATGGGTTTATATTTAGATATATGTATGTAGGTATATTAAGCTGCTGAGATACACTGTTTAGTTAGTTATTTTTATTTAATATTGTATGGGTTGGCTGTAAGAAATCGTGAAACGATAAGCCCGCCGTTTGTACTAATTAAAAATAGAATGTAAGTTTTCTTTTTCATTGTTAGTGTTGTTAGTACAATTAAGCTAATGGGCCCTTGCTGAGTTGGCCACGAAGACCCATTCTGTTCAGGGTTGGTCACACTCACGGGTCAACACCTATCCGACGGTCTCCACGCATGAAGTGCGAGCCTGGGTAGGACTCTGGCCCTATGGTCAGTTTCCCCTGGGAATCAACCTTCTGGCGCTCCTGGACGGTCTGCGCACCGTGCGGCATAAGCCAATCGATTGCGCACTCTGACTAACAGTCGGGGGATTCTGGAAGCAGTACTGTTTCTTATAGAGCAGGGATGGTTGCGGACCTTACGGCGACTGCTCTTGAAACGACCATCAGCTACCCGATCCTGGGTGAACAGCTGGGCAAAGGATGCCGTGGTTTGCGATAGATTCGGTGTATACCGTTTCACAGCTTCGTAAGGGAGAGGACCGCGCAAGCGACCTCGAACTCGTAACCAATCGAGAGACTGGAGTAATCTGGTCGCAATTGGAAGTAAGGGCGTGAGTGTAAGCCCGCTGGGTGACACTCCTGGCTATCTCGCGGTTAAGGCGTTAGCCTCTTACGGGTTTGCGGCGAAGCTAGACGGTGGACTGTTTTTGTCCTAAGTCTTCTACGCTCACTCCAGGGAGATAGAACGGCTAATCGTTAAAACTTCCTGAGGTGACGGGCTCGCCCGCTGTAGTCGACAACTCTAGTTAGTACAATTAAGCTATTTATCTTTCATTCGTTCTTTTATATCGTCTCACACTAGCCAGAAGTCACTGACCCGGTCCACCGCTATACCATAATGTGCACGGAAACATGAACCTCCCCCATGAAAATCGATATTGACATCACAAAAATGTTTTTCGATGCTTGTTTAGTGCGGTAGTGTCGGAATATTGCGTTTAAAAGAAGGAAATTTGAAAATCACAACAGTAACTGTAGTGTAAAACGCAAAAAACAACAATAAAATTTATTATGTTTAGTGATGCGTGATGGGGGCAGATAACGAAGTCGCAGTTTGTTGACTTTGACCGCAGAACGCGTACAGACCGATAAAAATTAATGAGCATTTAAAACCGTATTACGATTTGTTTACTGCCCTTCGCGCCGATTTCCGCACTCAGCAGGAAAAAAAGTTCGAGGAAATGGAAATTTTCAGGATTCGTATCGCTAGAAGTAACTACCTATACAAACAGGAAAATGGAATAAAGGCGGAAATTAATAGGATACCGATAAAATTATGCAATAAATTGGATAACAAGTTGTATACATAATTTTTGAGATCGTTTTAAAATAGTGGGTCGTTCGATACCTATGAAGTTGCCGTTTTGCAAACGAAATTTACGGCAAAAAATACATGTTTCTTTGGCAATGTACAACGGTTTGCAACAATTAAATTACAAGGAATAAAATTTATCTTAAAAATTAATAAAAAAAGCCAAATGGTATACATTTTTCAAAGAAAAATAACTCCTTTACTAAAAGAGAATTTAAAAAACAAAAACAATAGGTTATGTAGTAAAAAAAATAACTTTTTAATGGCAATTGCAATTATTAAAAACAATATATAAATATTTAACAGAAAATCCAAAACGAGACTTCCCAGCAATTAGCAAAGGACGGCATCTCATTCAACTTAAAAGTTAAATTACGAACGCGCGCCGCCGAAAAAATCGCCGTTAAACATTCGAATTTTGAACGAGTGACACAACCCAATAAAGATTTAATAAATCGCGGGATATCAAACGCGCGACGCCGCAAATTTGAATATTTGATTCCCCTAATCATTTGTATGGCGGAATTAAAAAAGCATATTTATGCAGCTTGTATATGAGATATTCCAACTGAAATGTCATAATGTGATTTCGGCCCAACAAGGCATAAGTGTACCAAATTTCAAGTCTTTAAGGGCCCTATTCCACCGGGACACCATGGTTGCGCAACCAGTCGACGCCACCAACAAAATGTATACATCTCTATGGAGTCTCACATGGTGTCCGCTTGCTTGCGCAATCGTTTTGGCGGCGCGACCAACACGAACGCGCACGCAGATTATTACTGGCAGCGCCACCACACTGGTCGCGTCACCATTAATTACTAAAGCGCTGTACGGCGGGTCACTCGGCCGCTTGTCGCGCTGCCAGTGCTACATACACTGTTGTTTTCAATACGTTTGTTTAGTTGCAGCGTACGCTACGATGGATTATTTCGATATAGAAATAAAGATATAGAAAAGTTTATTATCGAAATTCAAAGCAGACCGCCCAATTGGGATTGTTCCTCGCCGGACTTTTTTCTAATAGAGATGTGAAAATAAATGTCGCAATTCTGGCGTCTATCTGGTGTCTAATCTGGTATCTCGACTTGGTAGCTCAAAGACACAACGGTTGCGCGACTGGTTGCGCCACCATGGTGTCCCGGTGGAATATTGCTCTAAGTCCAAATTTTCGAGGTTGATATATGACTGCCCCCCCCCCCCCCCCCCCCAACAGATGGACGAATTTCAGCCACAATTTTTTGATATCTTGCTATGACCAAAAATGTTGCATTCATACCAACTTTCAGCGTATGCGGATTAAGCGTTTGGGCACTATCGTGGAGGAATATATAAACACACACAGATAAACACAAAGGACTTCAGTCTGGAAGTGGCCTTGATCGTCTCGAGGTGAAGGGGAGAGGCTCAAAACAGATATTTCTGTTTTAATCTTGAAAAAAATCTTCACAATACCTTCCCATTTTGTCGGGTGGTCAGCTGGGAAAATAAAATATAAATATTGAAAATTAATACGTAATAAAATACACTTAATTATTCTTAATTAATATTGATTCCTATTATCTATGCAGTGTTGCCATTTTAATGGGAGTTGCTTAGTACATCTGCTATAGAACTCTCGTGAACACTTTTCAATTTTTTTTTTTTTTCAATTTATTTCATCACTAATCAATGATTTCTTTGAAGGCGTTTTTCATTGCATCTTCGGAGTCGGTTTTCTCGCCTGTAAAAATTTATCCAATTTCCGATAAAAGTGGAAGTATCCAATCGCAACTGATGTAACTTTGCGACGTTTGCTAATATGTGGTCATGCAAAAGCAGTGGCGAAGACTGCTTGACCAGGCCCGTTCGTTTAATTGCGAGAGTCTCCATCGTTCTTTGTAGTTCTTGATAATAGACATTAGCGTTAACCGTTCTGCCATACTGCAAGAATCTGTAATGACACAGACACAGGACCTTATATTCAAAAATAACCTGATTTTTTTATTTTTCTGTGTTTGCACACGAACACCTCCGAGCAATAACAAACGACAGAAAGCCAATTGAATAATAAATTTTGGAAAAGGAAGAACATGGCTTGAATGGCCAGTGCGACAAACAGAAATTACTTAGGTAAGAATACATATATAAAATATACGGGAAAACTGTAAAATCTTTGACCTTTTTTAAGAGAGGCAAGTAGTAATATATTCCCACGATAAAATCCACGTTTCTCATGATTTTATTCCGCTAGACATATATTTTTTCATGTTTTGCGTCGTATATTTCTGCATAATTATCATATCCAGTTTTGTCACATTATTAAAATATTATATAAGTTATAAAAAAAGTTATTTAGCGATTCTCATCTTCACTTTTTTACATTTTAATATTTTTACTACTGTATGTTTATTGCCCTGATCCGGACATAATTTATGTGTTTCTATTTTTTTGTGTTGCAAAATATGAAAAAACCTGTATTCTGTGCTTTTAACTTCTCCCAGAGAATATATCAAAATTTTAATAAAATGAAGATATTTAATAGTAATTATTTTTTCTGGTATTTAAGACGTAATGTTAATTTGATTTCATTAAGAATCTGAATTTTATGATTTCATTAGTATGAAAAAAATACTAATGTGGTCATATTAGAATTTTACCTATAACTGTAATTGTTTCTTTGACACTGGGCATTTCAAGCTTACTTATTTTCAATTTGAGTTGAAATTCAAAATTGAAATACCATGTTATTCCATCCCAGTGCCATTACTGCTTGTGTCGTAGATTCAATAAAGCACACTGAAGACATGCTAATGCTAGACAGAATTTAACATATACTTATCAGCAGTCGCATACCTGCTAAAAGCTATATGAAGCATAATTTTGTGGCCTGGTTGTAAGAACACGAAAAAGAATTTTAATAGAATTATGCCGGATTTTAATAACCCAGTCCTTAAGCTATTTCGCCAAAACGAAATTGGTAAATTATTTCCATATTAATTGTAAATTATCTTTATTCTGCTATTGTTTTCCAAAAAAATAAAAACGAGCGAGATTTGTCTTCAGTTTTTTAAAAACCCAGAGATGATTGTTAATATTTAAAAATACTGTTTACACCAGCGTATGGTCTATTTGCATAGTACCAAGACAGTTTTTTGAACTTCCATACAAAAAATATAAGAAAAAAATGTTCGAAATTACGTAATTTCCAGAAATGTTATTGCCAAACATTATTTTTTTTCTATTTATTAAAGATACTTTTGAGTGATATAAAAAATAACACAGTAATCTTTAGTTATTTTATTATTGTAATCTAATTTTTACTTTATAAAATGTATTCATTTGAAAATTTATTATATTATGATTGAAAAGCCAAATCGAATATATTTGACGACGCGCGAAACCGAAATCGTCATTCGTAATTGGCCACTGCCAACGGTGGGATGTATTCCCTTGTCGCCGCGGTATACCTATACATCTTTATGTATATATCGAAAGCGCGTGGGCGCGTGGCATTGCAAATTTAACAAAATTTTTATTCGCATCAAATCGGAAGGGAGCCTTAATAAATGACGTTTTATTTGCTTGAGCGAGTAAAATCAAGTTAAGACAGAACTCACCACAAGGGACAATTTCCTCCATTGTTTATCAGGCAATACAAACCACAAATTAATTGAAATTATACAATAAAAAATCTGCTCAGTCACTTGTTCAAAACAAACTGAACTAAATACAGAACACGCTCGCATTCTACTTCCATAACTCAAGCCTGGCTTAAACGTCAATAAAAAAGTCGTATAGATACATATATTGTTTTGCGTATTTTGCCACAGGTTAGAATGAGAGGACCCATGTCAGCTAGTCATCTTGATCGCACCCAAGCCCATGGGTGCGATCAAGATGACTAGCTGAACTTAGCTCGGTAAGATTGCAGAGAATTGTTGCTCTGTCGATAATCTGATTTTCGCGTGGAGCGATCTGTGCCCGCTAGATTGCAATAGGCGCTCGCAAATTTATTCATTAGTTTACCGATCTTTTCAAGAAGATTTTTAGGAGATAAGGCAAGCCGGGCTCTTCGGCTTGTATGAAGGAACAGCCACTGTCCCATCCTCTAGCTCAATTATATTTCTGTGGTTTGTTATTGCCTGAATATTTTAGAGTGTTTATACAAAAAATAAAATTCGAGTATTTTCGAACGTGAGGTCCTGTGCCCTTGCTATTATATAACCGAGCCTAGTCAATCGCTCAACGCCACTACTTCTGTAAGACGACGCACAACCATACATTTTAGAATAAATAGTCCCAAAGTTGCAAGAATTGCAACTAAAGACTCTTTACCGCCCACCGTACTTGCCAGACCTTTCATCGACAGATTTCCACTGTTTCCAGAGTTTGGGTAAAATTATTCACGGTAAAAAAAAAACTGAAGGGGCAATAATGATAAACGCCTTTAAATCATTCATTGATTTCTGTCAACGAGTGTTTTACATATTTTATTCTACAATATTAACCATAACAAATCATTTATTTATTTATTGGTCCACAAAAAAAATACACCGTTAGCACTTAACATAGATTGTGTTAATCCTAACTAGGCAGAGCCTGTTCTAAGGAGAACACCAATACAAATGATTATAAACTACATAACTTCAAAAAAAAAAAAAAAATTAATCAAATCAAGTTAAAATGAAATTCTCACTACACAAAAATAATTTTAGAACTATAAACAAGTAATACTAAATAATAATGTATAATTATAATAATAATATATAATAGCAATAATAAATAATCATTTATAATAATAACTAATAATATATAACAATTAGTAAAAATACGTATATAAAATATATAGAAAATAAATATATTTATTTATTTTGAAATTGTGATGATTTTTTTCTCCGTCTCTCTCCTATCAAGGTTTTTTAACCATAATGTAAGGTGATATTTTTGTTGGTTGCTGCTTATTTCCAATATGTTTTCTTTACTCATGATATTAACCATTCTTAGAGCAAGAAAGCTGTAAAGACATTGTCCAAAAGACGTTAGACGTTTCGGCACTTTAAAGTTTCCCTTATAACCTGATCTCTCCCTGTTTTCCGTAGAAACACAATATTCGTCTTCATTGTTGTTTTTAAGATGAAGTATTGATTTGAGGCAATACAACTGCCTCAAACCAAGCAATTGTGCCTCATCATACGGGTCGTCAGAAGGGTAACGCCTAGGCTTCCTTAACATAACATTATTTACAATGTTATGTAAGAACACAATTTTGATCATAACCCTTGGATTTTCAAGAGACATTTTAATGATTTTAAGAACTGTAAGGAGACGTAGGATTTAAAAAATATCTTGAAGACTAAAAGCCATGTCGTTCGATTTTAATACGTACTGTAGCGTAGTATTACACTGTATAGTATTAATTTGGACACTCATTTGTCAATAACAATCAAGCATCAATGCCAATTCATCTCATTCGATTTGTTTGATATGTCTAGCAAGTTCGCCAAATTAACCAAGTCAAAATATGAGCAATCTCCAAACCTTAAATATCGTAAATCGTAATAAAACATTTAATTACATCTGAAAATGTTATTATGTAGCTATCTCAGTTTTTTAAATAATATTGTGTATTAACAATGCAGATTAACATATGCAGATTATAATGTTTAATATAAAATACCTGACTAATCTACATAGGTTGATATTTTTTCTATTTTGTTTTGATACTTTTCTGTTTGTTTGACAGTTTTTATCGTATTATTTGATTAGTCGTGTATAAAGTAGCTGACTACGTTAATTATTAATTTTTGAGGGGCGTTCAAAAAAAGTGATAGCAAGTTAGAAATTCCTTGGAACCACATGCAAATAAATACTTGCAGGCACAGCTAAAACATCTGTCATAAATAAGATAAAAGACGAATTTACCGCCTGAAGTTTGTAACATGTGACTTTTCGGCGACGCTGCAGCCGCCGTTGTCTAGGGTAGACTCAGTCTACACCAGTCTATCCTAGAGCTACAACGTCGCCGAAACGTCGGGTGTTACAAACTTCACGCATTAAATTCGTTTTTTATCTTATTTATAATGCCAAACAATCGCGATAGTCTTTGAGGTTATTGACGTTTTTGACATTGATGTTATGAGTGTTATTATTGTCCCAAAGAATAAAACCTGTTTTTCTTTTATTTTTTCAAAATAAGTGTCATTTTAATATTGAAAAAGCGTGTTAGCAAAAATAAAAAAAAAAGAATTTCCTGCGGTAATTGAATACTTAAAAAAAATAATTAAGACTAATATCGCGATATACATTCGAGAGACTGCTTAGCAACAGGTTTGCCACAGGTTTGAGCGATTTCGTCAACCAACTTTGCCTAGCAGTAAGAATTGCTTTAAATTCATATTTTATTAGCAATTGCTAATGAATATACAAAAAGACCATATTATTCAACTTTTAATGTAACAATGAAGTACTTAGCTTACGTATTTCGGCCTGGACCACAAAAGATATTAACACACTAAAATTTGTTCCAGCACACATCCACTTTCTTTGGCCTATGACAGCAGAATGTGAACTCGAAGAAACCTGCAACCTTATCATTATTGCTCGTCGTCTAATTAAGATTCACCCAGTAAAAGCTTAGTGTTTCTCCATTTATGAGGTAAAAAGATATACAACTTTGTGTTAAGGATTTTGGTGTCGGGCAAAGTTGCTAACGGTAGGCAAAGTTGCTGCCGTTGACGGCACTCGCGGCGATCCGTATTGGTATAGAAGTGGTCATTTTCGCTCGCGAAAGGCGCATCTATGCCCTTATATATCGATGACGAACGCACGCTGGGTACCAGATGACAAAAAAGCGAACGAGCATTATCGAACTCGCGGTTCTTTAATTTTTACTATGATTTCAAGGAATTTTACATTCCTTCTGTCTTTAGCTTTTACCTCGTCACAGTACTTATCGGATCCGTCTGGCCGCAGACGTACTCTAGACCTGCTGCCCTACTTCGCCTCAAGTAAACTTTAAAACTCGCTTGAATTGCGATTATAATATTGCGCAATATGCGAAAACGAAAGGATCTTAGACGGCTGCTTTTCAAATGTAGGTAAACATGAGTGGTGCATCATGACTTGCGCAAACACGCAGTGAACGGTGTCATATTATCATCACTTGTTGACAATTTCTTCTTCAAATCATCTTCAAACAGGTATGGTTATACAACTGATAAAATGAGGTTACTGCCATTTGCAATCCTTCATCTAACAATAAATAGAATTATTTAAGATATTGTTTTGAGCGACTAACATGTCTATTCGAATCTATTCGCGAATATCGGTTTACTTTGGTGCAATGGGCGAACCCGACACCTCGGCTGTTAAAACGATATAGATCGTTCATTCAGCAAGTAGAGCTGTCATCTACAACGGGAGAACCCGTTGGAAGGAAGTCAGGAAGGAAGTTTTAACGAAATTTAATCGTTGTGTCTCCCGTGAGGTGAGAGAAGAAGACAGAAGAGAGGATAGCCAGGTATGTTACCAAGGGGGCTGACATTCGCGCACTTACTTCCAGTTACAACCAGATTACTAGTTCGAGGTCGCTTGCGCGGTCCTCTCCCTTACGTAGCGGTGGAACGGTGTCAACCGGGTATTAAAACACTGGTTTCAAGAGAATGGTATCGTTTTTAATGTCACCAATATTCATTTGATCCGCTTCAATATGCGGACAATTAATAGTTAGTTAAATGTCAGCCATAACAGTGTAAGGTAGTATTGACCAAGTTCTTAGGCTCTGTAGTTGACCGCGTGTTTCCGTGGAATCCTCAAATTAATGCACTTTGCGATACATTGGTGTGGCCTTCAGGCCTCCAATTGCCTGCGAGCTTTCTTAAATAGTAATGCGATGCGTATGTGCTACTTTGCCTACGTCTGCGCATACCATACTTTCGTATGACGTTAAGCTTTGGGGCTGTGTTGCTGACTGGGATCGCGTCCTAGTCAAGCAGAAACAGGCCGCGCGAACTATTGCCGGTGTACCTACCACAAATCGCTTCCTCCATATAACTCTTCCGAGACTTGAAGATACTAACTGTGCCAACCATGTACGCACTGGAGGTGGCAATGCAAATAAAGAATAATCGGGTAGATTTTCATATAAATGATGGAAGCCATAACTAACAGACGCAATCTCTTAACTAGCTGCGCATGGCAAACCACTCGCTGTCGAAGTTAGGAATACTTGCTGACGATGCCGGACTAAAAATTTACAACAAGCTGAGCGCATTCATTGAGAAAAATCTTAACGAAGAATAAAAATAAGAATGTATTTATTTTCGAAATCAAATGATTGAATAGGTGATATACAATGTCTACCTAACTAGACCAAAGCCCGTACCGAGGTAGACTCGACTATGTGAGTAGTAAATTGTAATTTGTGCTCACATATAACTAGGAAAAGAAGATTTTTAGAATGTAATAGCTCTCATAAATAAGCGATATGTATATCAAGAGAGTTTTTAATCTAGGTAACCGAATAATGTGTATTGATACCCAATAATTCATAATCATGCGAGAGTACAATAATTATTAGTACAAAAAAAAAACCAAAAAAAAATTTCATAAATAATAATAATAAAATTAAGAGTAATACTATCCTAGAAGAAATAATTGAAAAAAAGGATTAAATAATCATTTTGAATAGTAAGGTTGATAGTCAATAAATAACACTGTATGATAAGAATAAATGACTTTGAATATGAGAATAATTTCTGGCCTGTCACACTTTTTTTTAGATATAGCTTTAGCTGATGAATTCACCACGGCTGAATTGTGTTACTGGATTGAATTTGTTTGTAGTTGATAAAAGATTGTTTGTTAGTCCACTCCATTGTTGAATACGCAATAAATGCAGTTTAATCCTTAGACGTGCATAATAAACTAATATCAATAATTTGTTCACTTGATTTTTTAATGACGCATTTTAAACAATGGCCTTTTATAAAGGTCAATCATCGCTCGACCTAGAATCAATGTCAGGTGATCGGCATATACTGCATTGCTGCATTTTAGTCGGATTTTTCTATACTTCTATCACTTATGACGTCGACGGATGAATGTTTGTTTATTTACTTAAACTCGTGAAACAAAGAAACTGATCGTTGGAAATTTTAAGAGGTAAGTTTTTGCAGCTGTTTTAATCCTATATAACAAATAGTTGGCAAAAAGCCTTGCACGGAATTTCCTATATCGTATGGTACACCTCAGGGTAATGTCCTTGGCCTATTGGTTTTTGTGATCTATAATAATGACTGTTGTAACATTCCACTTGGAGCAAACGTAGTATGTTTATAGTCCTGTTATTCAGTTATCAACACGTACTGAGCTGATCATGGATTAAATGTTGCCAAGGACTGGATTAACCACAATCTGCTTTCGGTAAATGCTAAAAAAAATACTTTCAGTAAAGCAGCGGCTAGTCAGCCATCATACAGTATGGTTATCAGAATACACCTTTGTAAAAAAAGTCAGATAACTGTAACTGTCCAGCAGCACAGCATGATAAATTGATAGTGTCTTGGTGTTTTATTGATCGGACTTTACTATGGACTCAATATAATGATACATTATTACACCGGGTCAGAAAACTAATATTTAAAAAAATATATAATACCAGGGCTAAATAAAATAGTGTACTTTGGTCTATGTCAATCTATTTTAAACTATGTCATCATCAGTTGGGTTAGCGCTGGTATAACGGCTTTAGATCCAGTTATAAAAGAACTTAAATCAGTGCTCATAGTGTTAAACTCCCGGGTGTCAAAATACCTTTAGATAGACCAGACCAGACCTGAAGAGATTTAGATACCCTTTAAAGATCTTTTTTGAGAATATAAGGTTCTTTACGTATATCAGCTTACGTACCTATATCAGAAAATATTAAATACATAAATAATATTTCTGAACACTTTAAAAAAAATACATATTGTTATTAGCTGCTTTAGGTTGCCACCTAGTTAGTCTAGATTCTATAAACATTATATTATAGTATTAATATTTAGAAATAGATATTTTTCTTTCATTAGATTTGTTTAATTTTTATAAACTATGCAAACTATTGCTAGGTGTTAGTAAATATAAATAGATTTGTTACACATAGATAAGATAACTTTTATATGATATATAATTATAGGTATATAATTCTTTCAGTTATATAACGAGCAGTCACACTAAAAATTTATCACTATGGATATATGACAAACCTTGAGGAATTCCATATAAAAATAAACAACAAAATTGCAAATTAGCCGCATGTCTCGTGCGTATGTAACAAAGAAGCAGTACGGATATTATTGTCTCTGTCGATGGAATTCCGCCAGCTTGCTAGCTAACCGGTCTTGGTTTTAATGTATAAAACCAATTTCCTAAGATGATACGTTTTCTTATAAATTAATACGATATAACGTTTCAATGGATGCGCGGGTGCGGATCAACTATAAGTTAAAATCACGATTAATTATTGATTAATCCTGATTGTAACTAATATTTTAATAAGATGGTGAGAGATTTGAGAGCGTATTCAAAAATGAGGGCAATAATGATATTTCTCAAGAAATACTCTATGAAGTTTATTAAATAAATATAGAAAGTCCTAATAAAATTAATAGGTATTGAACCAAAATCAAAACCTATATCAAATAAATATGGAAATACACCAACCGATAATTTTTAATCGACGTAAATAATGAGAAAAGTTGAGATATTATGAACATCAAAGAGGTTCAGTGTATCTTATGCGCGATACAAAATCATGCACGTTTAGATAATATTGTCGTCAAAACTGGATTAATATCCTCGTAGCCAAAATCTAAATCAAGTGGTTTAACTTATTTATAAACTACACTGCAATATGACATGAAATACTAAGACATGTGGAAGAGGGGGAGAACTAGCAAAGGATAAGAAAAAAAGTATACAAGAAAGCTACAGCAATATATGATCTTGATGAAAAATTATCAGAAGACAACTCGGTGTATGAAATCGAGTGGTTGAAACTTTTTATTGCCTATATTTAAATATGATATAAAATACTAAGACATCATGATAGAAGTGTGAGAGAATTGTCAAAGGATAAGGACAAACGAAAATCGGCAAAGGATATTCAAGAAAGCTACAGCAATATTTGTTCTGGAAGAAAGTTGATCAGAAGACAACTCAGTGGATCAAATCGAGTGTTTAAACACATTACCTACACTGAAATATGACATTAAATACTATGACATAATGATGTAAGAGGGGGGAGAACTGGCAAAGGATAAGGAAAAACTATACAAGAAAGCTACAGCAATGTATACCTACTCTGGAAGAAAGTTGATCAGAAGGCAATGATACTCAACCAAATAGCGAAAGATACTAAGAAAGGAAGAATTTAAATTTGCTCTCTCTCTCAAACTAATTTAGAAATCGCCCACGTGTATATGATACCGGTTGTTTAATGCAGTGTTCCCAGCCTACACTTACATAATGCGCCCCTTGGTATAACAGGTCATGGTGATTTCTGGCTGGGGTCGTACCATCTAATCTAATATAATCTAATATACCATCTCTTCAGGAACAACTCTGATTTTCAATAAGTAAAAATACTATTTTCAGAATTTTAAATAGGAATTAATAAATATTATTAAAGAGAACGATGTTTTAATGTCTCAATAAGAATAGTTAAAGGTACAAAGTTTTAAATCTTCTATATTTAAAAGGAGTAGTGATCTCAAAAAAGATCAAGACCTACAGGATGAATTAATACGATCCCATCTTTCACAGAAAGTTGCCGCCTATATTTACAGCAGCATGGAGATACTAGGCAGATAAACGAAAAGTAGGAAGACCGATATACACATGGAAAGATTGTATTAATCGTGACATATAACTCTTCGACGACACTTGGGAAGAATGGGAAGAATTGGCACGAGGCAAATACAAAATGTGGAAAGCAGTGCCAGACATAATAAAATGGACATGGAAACTAGCGAAAGTGAATGGACCAATGTACAACCGATAAAAGGAAGCTTTAGAAAGGTCCAGAAAGTAGCAAGAAGAACAAACAAACACACACAATCAAACAAACAGGGGAAATCAATAACCTACTCTATCTATAAGTCGGTTGCCATCAACGGGACTTGCCCGTCAATCAAGTGTTACCGCCCGCAACCAATGTGTCTAGCAATAAATAGGCGAACTTTAGGTACTGCTACGAACAATTGTATTAATTCAAGCTCCTGGGGAATTTCCCCATCGGTAACTCAACCAACTATAATAAGGGGTGCAAGTAAGTACCGAACGCACACACGGCCCCGTTTGCATTGCTCCGTTTTGTGGAACCGCGCGTTATGTAATACGATAATAGAAGTACACGCGCCGTATTTACACGCAACTCATAAAATATTCATGACTCTCGAACTTGAAAGTTGCGCGCATGCCACGGAGACAAGCGACAGGCGGTAAGATTCGTCAAGTGTTGGACAAACACAACCAGACGGGCGCGCGCAAACAGACTACAACTCGCTACAGGCGGTTAAAGTACTCGCACGAGCTGTACTGCACTAAGGCACTATTCTGTCGCGGTAAGGGATGTAGTACGGCCGCGGCAAACTTCCTGGTCCATCGAACACGCACCCAGGTCACACGTAAAAACATGAAGGGTCGAACGAACGAATTGCGACACCCCAGCCAGGAGTGCTGCTGAGACAGTATACTCTAGAGGACATATTTCTAAGGTTGAGGAGCACCTGATCGTCTGCTATTAAGGAAGGGAAAAACAGGTAAATCAAAAGGCAGCTTATAGCCAATATAGAAAAGTAGGAGAATGGGGATCTACAATTGTTGGGGCAGGAAAAAGGACAATATCTTGTTGTTATCTTTTTGTCTATTTTTCTCACTTCTTTCGTCATCAGAATCAAGCCATCGCCGTCTTGGTTGTCTGATTATGCGATGCCTTTCAAGTTTTCCATAAAAAGGCGTTTTAAAGTCTCTTTATTTTCTAATCCTACGACATTCCCTAACCACATGATTCTTCCGATTATCAGAAGTCTTACAACAATCACATTATTCTACAGGTCATACAGTTCTTTGTTTGTTTGTCTTCTCCATCCGCTATCCTCCTGCACGTCACCGAAGATCCTGCGGTATATTTTACCTTTAAAGACATCTAGTACATTTTTATTCGCTTTAGTAAGTGCCACGTTTCTGAATAGTAAATAAAGACCGGTCTGATGAATGGTATCAGAATTGCCGTCGTCTTCCGTGATAGCAGACTGATTTTTTTTTGAGGCTAGTGTTTGAAGTAACACCTATATGGAGCTATTAAATATAATGTCACCTCTTTACTGACATGTGTTGATTATTGTTGAAATATTCAATTAGATATGGCATAACTATTCTACTGTTATAGTGATAGCATGGCTCTAGCATAGTTTCTGGCACTAGTCTATTTAGTATATTTATAATGGTTCACTTTATCGTTAGCGTTCTTCTGTATGACTACTTTGAAGGGTCTTGACTTGTTTGCACGTGGTTGTCGTCAGGGTCCAAATATATTAAAATTCATTTAAATGCCTCTAATAGTTCTAAAAGTTAGTAAAATCATAGAAGTTTAAGTATTAGAGATTTCGTATTACCAAGCATGGAAAATAACTGAATCGATTCACGCAATAAAGTTATAGTACACTTATTCAAGGACTAACAATTCAGAAATTATTTCTCTATGCAATGTTAAAATATCAATGTCCTATTGTTATAATCGTATTATGATATTTAAATCAACAACAGCAGTAAATTAAAAATTAATTAAATTGTCCAATCTTTCCTATTAATAGGAATATTTTATTACCTAATTCTTGATTTTATTGGTGATTACTTAATCCGATTTAATACCACCGTGCTTAAGTATCTATTCTATTGAACGTTATAAATCCGGTGTATGCTAGTATGTTGAAACGTGATGTAAACATGCTATCACGTGTGTTGGCTTTTCAGTTGAAGTGATAATCAGTTATGAAGAATATATTTTGTTTTAAATTATCCTTAAGGACAGTTTATGGCGAAAATGGTACTGAAAATTTCAACAAAATATTTTAATTTCAGGAATAATAAATTTTGGAATAATTAGGGTTAAAATATATACATCCTTGACATATGTATACTCTTGTTTTATAAAAATAAAACTATATGAACGTGGGAGAACGCTCTGTATGCGCGGGGGCATTATTTCCTTCTGTTCCCATTTTACTAGCTCTAAGACCACGAGCAGCTGTATTACATAACTCAAGCCCAGGCCCTAATATTCGAAAATAACAGGGATTTTGGAAGCATACACTAACCAATGCATGTTTTCCAGGAATGCATACACTAAAATCACGCAAGTCACAATTTACCTGTAGTTGGAATTACAACTCAAACTGAAGTTATCCAAGTTTTCAAATTCAAATTTAATTACTATATCTATAAAGGTACATTAATATACAAATATTTTTTTTTGCAATACATTAGAGAAGCGTTCTCGAAGTCAACAGCAAATACCAACTAGAATGGCGGGGGGGGGGGGGGGGCGAACAATGTAATTCCTCAAATATATACAAACTTTTGCCCAGACCGTTGTATTTCATCGCTCCAATTTTTTTTATACCTTAGAAGAGTCATAAAAAAAGGTTTAAAATGTAAACCGATTTAAGATAAAGATCAAAAAATGGCTCCTTGATGACGTAGGTCGTGTAAAATCCGAAATGGAATTGCTTCAAAGAATAATCAAATATATGTGTGTATATATATATATATATATATATATATATATATATATATATATATATATATATATACACTTTAGGGTTTTTGGTTATCCCTTTTACTAACCAAAAACCCTAAAGTGTATAAAAATACAAAATTTTCAATAAAAAAGTACATATATATATATATATATATATATATATATATATATATATATATATATATATATATATATATATATATATATATATATATATATATATATATATATATATATATATATATATATATATATATATATATATATATATATATATATATATATATATATATATATATATATATATATATATATATATATATATATATATATATATATATATATATATATATATATATATATATATATATATATATATATATATATATATATATATATATATATATATATATATATATATATATATATATATATATATATATATATATATATATATATATATATATATATATATATATATATATATATATATATATATATATATATATATATATATATATA